>NJDC01004246.1:51118-71928 GCA_002245475.1 Calephelis virginiensis
GGCTAGTCGTGGGTGCCTTGGTTGTACCTCTGCCTACCTCTTCGGGGATATGGGCGTGAAGATACTTTTTTAAATTTTATATCAATTTTATTCAATTATAATTAGTCATAATTATTAACTCGTCAGTAAGTTATGTCAGGCTCTTGGGTAAAACGGTGGCCTAATTACTCAAGCTCTTGTAATGAGATTTGGCTGTAACGAGGAAATAAACGATACGCTAATTTCTTCATGATTATTTCATTGTGCACCTTCACTGAACAAAATTGGACAAAATGCCATCAAAATTGACTAATTTCACACAATATCAACACGAAATTCAATAACTATGAAAAAACTTCGACCATTTTTTCGCTAGATGGCGCTAAAACTCTTTTAAAAAACTCAATCATGAAATTCCAATTTTGAATGAAAATCAACGTTGCCAAGGATTGGATGTGCCCGCTGGCGATAGGCTTGCAACTTTTCACGTGAGACTTACTGTCTATTATTACTCCTGGGTGTCTGACTGTACCTCTTTTTTATGTTATTGGAAGGCAAACAAGCAGACGGATTTCCTGATGGTAAGAAATTCACGCCGCCTAGAGACGCCAAAGGCGGTAATGGTGCGTTGCCAACCTTAGGCCTCGATCAAAAATTAGTTTACCGGCTACTTTATTCATCGACCCGGAACACGTCAACGGCAAGCATTGGACGTTATGGCGGCTGGAGTAGGTAGGGCTGTGGTACCTATCCGGGCGAGTCGCTGCGAAATTCCCTAATCCATCTGTGTTAAAAGAACTAGCAAGATATACAATTTCAATAAATTGTTCTAATCTAAAGATGGCTCGCTCGGGTTCGATTCCCGATGGGGGCAGGCATTTGTGTTATGAACATTAAGATGCATTTCCGGGTCTGGGTGTTTATTAATTTTATTCTGGTATTTATTTAAGTATATCTATGTATTGTTATCTTTGAGTAACACCCATAACACAAGCACATAATTTGCTTACTTTGGGGTTAGTTTTAGTTTGTGTAACTTGTCCAGAGATATTCATTATTTATATATTTTTTATTGTAAATCATTTTTCATGTCTATGGGCAGTGTTTGCAGCTCAGATGGAGGAGAACAAGGTCAGATGCCCAAAAGTACAGAATCATCTGCATAAAGTTGTTTACCCCTTGATCACCCATAAGCGCTCCCACATTCATTGATCTTAACCTTTGGAGGCACTTGTTAAATATAAGATAAATAAGTTTGCTAACAACACAATCCTTTATTATAAAAATATAGATAGATTTCGACATATTGTTGTTGTTGCTTGTCTTCTAATAAATTCAGTTCGTCGTTTTTTTAAACCTAACGTTTTTTAAAGGGGTTGGAGCGAATACTCGAAAATCACTCTTTTCCCTTGAGCTGTTCCTGCCAACCTCAACAAAAAAATAAAAATTTATCATAAATGATAAACCTAATATTAATAATTAAGCATCTTCACACCCATATCCCCGAAGAGGTAGACAGATGCACAAACAGGGCACCCACGACTAGCCGAAGACACTAAGTCCCACAATGTGATAGGTGGCAAGCCTATCGCCAACCGGGCTCATTTCCAATCCCGACCAACATTATTTTTATTAGAAAATTGGAAAAATTCAATTTTCTTTTTGTTGGCCGACCCGGGATTCGAACCCGGGAGCTCATGCAGTCAAGTCCAACACCCGGACCGCTAGACCACAGAGGCGACAATAATAATAATAATCAAAAACTAGTAAAAATATTAAAATGTTAATCCGATTATTTATTTATTTGTACAATAGTTATTTAATACATATCAGCAGCACCATATGATTTTTACAGTTAGGTTAGGTTAGATTAGGTTATTGTGTCTATTGTAGTCGACAATCTTACATAAAGGATCGCATTTGAAAATTGCATAATGATAACTTTCGCAGCGTTAAATCTATACAATCCATTGTATTTATATACCACGTTTGCTTAACCGATGTGCTTGTTTGCTCTCTTACAAAACAAGATCTAATGAAAATAACTTATTACAGTTTAATTAAATATTTTTATTTTTCCCCTCTGTTTAAAAAAAGATAAATAAAAAGAATTGAAGAAAAATAAATAATAGTCTTCAAAATAATACGCGAGCTCTTGATGTAATTCAGCAAAACAATAACGCGGGAAACTGTTGCCATCGTCGCGCGCAGCTTTCCCCAGATTGGCTGAAATATCCCTGAAATTCACAACACCGCCCTGTAACTTACTTTGTAATAAATAGATATTACCTGGCAGTCGCGTTCCGCAATACGCCTGGTTCGCACGAGTTTTCCCCGAAAACGCGGCAAAGTTTTCATATCAAAATTGTAGCAGATAAAATTCTGTTGAACAAAAGAAGCGAGTAAACTTCAAAAACTATTTCTTTTGCTATGTCTCAGTTCAAGTGTTGCCACATTCGTTTTCATAAAGTATGTTTACACCGTTTTATTATTGGCTAAAATGGATGATGATAAATCAGTAATTAATGATGTTGAAAGTACGAGAATAAAGACAGATTTAAAACGTCATAATTGGCTTTTAAATAAAATTAAAATCAAACAAGATATTCCTTTTAGACGAATTATTAAACCTTCGATACCTGTGTCTATTCCTTTACACTTGTAAGTATGAAACATGTATTTACTTTTATAAACTTGTTTTTTATGTATTTAGTTTCTTTAATTTAGCCTTTAGCTTGGATATTGATTTGTATAAGTAGATTTTATTTTTTAAGGATACCTACCATGAAGTTTAAGTAACGATAGACTTAAATATTTTTATTAATGCATCTTTAGTTTTGAATTCTTTGATATTGCTTTTTTGTGATTATTTGTAAGTTAAAAAATATTAGTTGTATATGTACACATACTATGACATTCGTGCCCGCGCCGTTAAGTCGAGCAAAGCGAAGCGGAGGGCACTACCTAACTACCCTTTAAGTTAATACAACAATAAACAAAAGGCGTAATTAAGATTCAAAAAATAACGAAAGCGCTACTGAATTATAATAACGTGTTATTTTAATATGTTTTAATTTGTTATATTGTGCGTGCTATGTGAATTTACAATAGCCCTAAAATCCCGGTCCAAGCGATAAACCTATATACAATCCATTGTATCTATACGAGGTGTGTTCAAAATGTATCGCGAATATATAATAAGGGGACATTATTTTGCCTCCTTCAAAGTAATCCCCCTGGGATATTATTCACACCAACGTTTTTTCCAATCTTCGGAGCACTTCAAAAATCATTTATTTTGTATATTGTTCGTGTTAAGAGCGACACAACATTTTAAAATAATATCATCTTGATAGGATTTTGGAGGAATCTTGTAAAATTCCAAACGAAACTTTCATAGCACAGCACCCGTTACTTGAGTAGTAACGGGTGCTGTAATACTTTGGTTTTATGTTCACAGTGCGGTAGATTTGGTAAAAACGTTGAAGAATACCTAAAACAGTACAAATTTGTTTGTTAGGAATAAAAATATCAACTTGTATCTACCAAATAATATTTAAGAACCTGGAAAAAAAATTGTGCATTAACAATTAACCCATTACAAGTAAAAAGACAATCCAAGCGTACACAAACGACTTATATTATGTATTTTTACTAGGTATGTTTACAGAAAATATATGAAAATGTTCGGTCCGTGCTTTTAAAGAAATAACAAATTTAGACAAAGCCATATATTATTATTACACCTAATTATTATTGACCTTTCTAGGAAAGGGTCACAGTTCGAACCTGGAAAAATTCAATATTACCGGTGTGTTTTCGCTTGATTCACTTGCCATTTATCGGGTTGTGCAGTCCTTTTCCTTGCATTGTTTTTATCATTGGGCAAGAAGAATTATTCATGTTGATGAATCACAACAGCTAAAACACTTTTATCTATTATTTTTATTTATTTAGCACAAATAGCATGAGCACGATTACGATGAATTGTATGAGCAGACATTAATGTTTTACTTCAAACAGCGCCCTCTGATTGGTTCATGTGGACAAAAGGGACGTAACTAAGTTTGAATCTTAACAATACTTTTAAAAAAACTTTTTTAAGTCGTCAGCGCGTCGCCATGTTTGTGTATACTCAACAATTGTGTGACGGAAAGAAGAGAATTAGAATTCGTAAATATTCTACGCTGTAAAGTTACAGATAAACAGCAAGTTTAGTGGTAAAATGCAAAACTAGGTAAGAACCTCGTTACTATGGAATAAAAATAAACAAACCGCGCTGAAGTTGTAGGTAAGAAATAACTTAAATAAAAAAAAGATTAAAAATGGAAAAGTTTAAGTGTATTCTTACATTAATAATAACTATCAGATTTTCTACGATTACTGAAGACAAATTTTTGTGATTGATGAGTGATCCAGATATTTTCATTTAAAAATGAATAATAAATAATCGATAAAATATTTCAAGCCAAGTCCAAGTCTAGTGCTAGGTGTCACAATATTTGCATACCAGCCAAGCTTCCTTGACATACAAATACACATACATACGCTTTTCAAACAAACACCCTCACTCACTCTTGACACCACAAGTGATTTGGTCGAAAAATGTCAATTTAGATCTAGTCGGGTGCTCCTCCATCCTATATCGTTTAAGCAAGTTTATTTCTAAAACATAACTTTGTTGCAGATTACCGCCACGTTCAGGATTTAGTACAAAAAGAGAAACACCGTCAAATAATTTATTTGTTATATCGCATCTAAATGCTAATCGCCGTTCAGACAGAGCTAATAATTCAAGTAAACCTGCACCTGCATATAATCAACTTAAAACATCAGAAATAAATATAGATCAAAATATGGATTTAAGCCCAAAAAATAATCGCTTCAATGCTAATAATGCAAGAAGACAGGTAAATAACTCAGTTTCAAGGTTAGAAACAAATACAGATCAAAATGAATTAAATTTAACGAATAATAATGAAGATAATGTAAGAAGACATGCACAAGTAGATAATGCAGTTGCAAGTCCAGAATTAAACACAGATCAAAATTTGAAGAATTCGTTTAATCTTCTTGCAATGCAACGTAATACCGCTAATCGAAATCAACGAAATCAAAAACCTATATCAACAACAATTCAGACGAATAATTTAACTGCAAGATCTCCAGCATTACGAAATCGGTATGAAGATACAAACTCACACCAAAACAATCAAGGCCCTAATACTAATGATCAGGAACCCGCATCATGTTCTCCTGGCTCTCAAAGAACTATGAAACATAATTTACCCGCTCAAGTATTACCAAATCGAGAAAGATACAACATCCAAAAACCTCAGCCAAACGATAAAATTACCATTCCATTACCGATGAATTTAAAACCCAATAATATCACAATTGGAACTCAAACAACCAAAGCAAACTTTTTATCTGATAAAGAATATGCATTTTACAAAAAATGTTGTGAATCGCCTCATATTGATTTGACAGATAACGACAAAGACACCAAAGAAGAAGAAAAAACAAATAAAAAGGAACCCCTAAATGTTGCTTCTTCTGGGATAATAGGCGAACAGGACATGGTTAATATCTTAATTAGCAGTGACGCATATAAAAAACGATTTTCGAAAATAATTTCTATTTTACAAAATATAATAAACTTTACTGACACTGATAGTGAAGATAATGAAAATATATTACACAATAAGCTCGATTTTTTAAAATTAATACAACATGCGATTCATTTACTTATGAAATGCGAGGAAGAAAAAATAGCGAAGACTTCAAAAAATATCTACTCAAATATATTAAAGGCGATAAATATACATAATGTTCCTGCTGCTGCTCAAAGTTCTAATCAAGAACAAGAAATAATCCAACTTGAAGCACAAGGATCAACACAACAAGAACAAAGTGCAACTGTTCCAAAGCCAAATGAACATACTAAATATCTTCAAATACCTAAACAGGCAAACTCGAATAACGTCAATCCTACTAATGCAATAGCTTCAAAGGTACGTATTATCCAGAATTAATTAAATTTTTGTCATGTCTACGTATGTTATTACAAACTGAATTATTAGTAAATAGTGTGTATTGCTGTACTACTAGTGTGCTAGTGTAATGGCGGAATTAATTTGCTTATATTTAGTCCATACATAATAAAATAAGAAAATCTCTGGACAATTTACACAAATTGTAACCCCAAAGTGCTAATTGCTACATAGAAATGCTTAAACAAATCCAGGTATAAAATAACCAACCAGATCCAGAAATACAGACAATTACCAGATCACATGTATCAGACAAATACATCCCGTTGAAAATCAAACGTTGGTTGTTGTAAGCTTACCACGCAACCAACAAGGCGGTCAGTATTTTTAGCAAGAATATCTATTTCTAGGTATGACAAACAACACACGTTTCTTGTAGCAAACACTTGTACTTATACACTATGAGTGTACAGTATAGTGAATAAGTACAAGTGTTAACAAAAATGTGTGTAGACAATGGAATCCCACCAAGTGCCGACGATAGCAAGTATAGATTCTACAAACAAACAACCTACACCCAACAAAGATCTTAATATTGCCAACTACAACTACTAAATGGGTAAGGTGGTAGATAGAAATAAGAGTATTGTGAATATTAATTCTTGCAATTTGCCTAAGAAATTCAAAACCAAGTTTCAGGTATGCTCACCTATTTTTAACCATGCTAACATAGATAATATAAATATTTTGTAAATATTCCACAAAAGTGGGTATCACCAAACTAAGTTTGTTGTTCCGTTTGTGGTTGATGACGCGACAAAATCTCATGCAGAAAATGACCTGCTATCAAAATAACTCAGTTAATATTTTAGTCATTCAGAAAAATATACTCTGTTTTTATAAGATAAGCGAAAAAACTTTTATAAGTAAATATTTAAAGCAACTAAAACCTATTTGTTCGTAGGATAACAGTATATACAAAATGCCACATAACCTTCAAACTGCTGCAAATAGACAGCCGAATCCGCAAGAATTACGTATGTCCCAACAAATGGTGCAGATGAATCGGATGCCCGAACGAAGGAATAATTATCCAAATCAATTTGCTAGAGTAAGATATGGAAGGGAACGATGGCCATATCCACGCCCTAGTGGGATTGAACCTTATCAGGCTCGTCAAATGCAGCCTCAAGAAACGGAGCAGATCCAAGCTCATCACTCACAGTACGTACCTTACAATCAATTTCAAAATCAACAAAATGCAGAGGTTTTCAGCCAACAGCAGATCCCTTATAATCCACGGCAGCATTCTCAGCAGCAAGTAATGTATAATAATTACTATACATAAATTATTACACGCTTGGCAATTGTCACTGGCATTAGCGGTCCTGTAGTTAAAAACTTAGTATTATTAATTATAGTATAATCGTTAGTAAACAGAATTTGTTATTAATAAGATCGTAATCTATAAGATTTAATTTTGAGTATAAACTACTTGAGCTCATTTATTTATAAGCGAAACGTAGCAAATTTGAAAAAGATTTATGTCAGATATTTGGTAAATATAATGCTCTAATTGATAATGTGCCGAATTAACTGGATTGTATGTAACTAAGTCAGTAAGTATGTGACTAATTGTGACATTTTAATACTTTCCAGCTGCAGATATTATGTCCATATCAACCTTCAATGAGAATTTTCTCTGTTTGTATTTTCACACACATACATACGCCAAGTTCCTTTCGAGGTAGGAAGAAAGTATCAAATGCCAAACCTCACCTTCCCGGCTTCCCCACATTAATTGCCCTTTTCATACAACACCTTGTTTTCGGAGACTCTTGATACCAGACTTGGACAATACACGAGCAATTTGCTTAATTTTTCAACCTAGGTATCCTCAGGCACCTACATTCATTCATATTCGCCTACTATAGCTGCTTTGTCTTACATCTGTCATTATTTTCACATGAATGTAAACTTTCTTTAACTCCAACTCTTTTTCGGATCTTACATCTACGAATGTGGTTAGCAAGCGATACACCTCAGATTATCTGTAACGATCTCATTTCGGTCGCATTTATCCTACTCTCATGCTTTTTCTCAAATAACCGACTTTCGCTTCCATATATCAACGTTGGTATAAGCATAGAGTTATGCAAAGTGCGTCTAGAACCTTGACCCAAAACCTCACATTGAAATAGGTTATCCATCGCTTTATTCACAGCCTGTACACACTCTCCTTCCTACATCCGCGGTGTACTTTCAATCCCTGCTAAAAGCACAACCAAGACACCCAATTTTATTCTATTATCTACTAAAACTCTTACATCCATTCTTTTTTTTTCTTACCGTTAGAAAATCTGTCTGCTTGTTTGTCTTCCAATATCATAAAAAAACATTAAAAAATTCTGGCTACGTCTCTTTCAAATACCATTACATGTTTTTACATTTATTTTCCAAAAAAATATATTATGTATCAGCCTTGCCAGCTTCAAGCCCTTTCCAGATTAGTACGTTTACGTCTTTAATGCCCTCAGTCTCTTTTTTTTTATTTTATTTATTTTATTGAATCAGGCGTTACTTTGCGGTTTTTTAAATCCATTATAAAAGATGTAAAATAAGCCTTTATTTTGCTAATTCCGCGTAAGCAGTGTAACCGTTGTGGCAAATAATCCTCCAAACGACACAGAATGTGACAAGCCTAACTGACGTTCCCACCACCCACCTCCGCGACCAGCACACGACTATAGGAAGAGCTCGGGAAACAATATAAATTGTCACGTTCTTTACATGTGACAACCCTACCTAAAGTTAAAGGTAACCCTCAGTCTCTTCCATCAGATGCAATATGGTTTGTTTCCAGAACCAATTCCACATTTTACCCGGGATACTTTTCCCGAGTATCCCTGTACTTTATCCAAATTGGTTTTTGTTGCGTAAATCTTTAATTCATACAGTTTTATGGGCGTTAATTGAGTTAGAAGATAGTAATGTCCTTTGTATTTTCTCAAATCGTTTCACTGAATTGTCAAAAGTTTCATAACCTGTTACTTATGCTACCTTTATTAACACTACAGTAAAAATCTAACCGCTGCAAAAAAACAAATTTGATTCCAATTTGCGTACACAAAAATTAAACATTTTTCTCTATTTGTCCGGGATTCCATCAGCATACGCAGACTTGATGGAACCATCTTGGTAGTACGCTCATTGACATTGAAAAAATTAAAATCGGTCGTAAAATGACGGGGAAATCGATTAACGGACATACAAAATGTAAGAGTCGACAATATAACCTCCTCCACCTCATTTTTAAAAATCGGTTTAAAATATCTGACGTCATTAGTAAAATACAAAACCCGCTAGAGTCGTATATGGATTGAATGACATAAGCATAATGGAAATGCAAAAATTGCTCTCAGATCTTCAAATTCCCCTACTAATGAGCAACTCCCTACTAATAAGTAACAGTATCTCAGTCAATGATTGCAAGAATTTATTCCTGTCTTCTATTTTTTTTTATTGACGTTAGCTTTGTGTAATAACTCATTTAATTGATGTTTTCGACGATTTAGTTTTTCAATGTACATTTGTTAAAGCCTTCGATCTTTTTCTTTTAAAAATGTTTTGATTACATTTAAAATTATTTTGCACATTTTTGTGCTTGCGTATTTTATTTATCTATTTATTTGTTATTAATACGATTATTACTACTATTATTTGCTATTGATATGGGGTAGGCAGAGAGTATCAACTGCCAAATCTTACAATCCTGGCACGATCTGATCTGTCTGACTTAATCCACATTCATTATACAGGTTCCCTTTGCATACAGGTATCTACATCCATCCACATTTGCATTACATGTCTGTTTTGTCAATCTTCCATTTTTTCTAAATGACCATATAGCGGAGCATGCACTTTCTCATTTTAACACCAACACTTTCTTTCAATCCTTCTCTTTCTCAGATCTTACTGTTACGAATACGGTCAGCGAGGTTACACTACAGATTTTCCGTAGCGCTCTCATTTTGACCAAATTTATCCTACTCTCATGCTTTTGTAAATATGTGTACATTTAATACGATTTTTGTGTAAGCTAAACTTGTATGAATATGATAAATCTAAGATATTAATTATTAGGAACGACTAGAACAGTAAAAGTTAATCGCTTAAGGTAATTTATTATTATATAATACAAAGCTAGACTACCACGTACGATGACTGACCGACTCACCCCATATTGTTCTCCCAGTTTTGTACATAAAGACTGTGTATGTGTGCTATATAACGCTGTTAGACAATAAGAAATATTCGTTATAGTAGATTTGCTATTAAATAGCAATTAGTGTAGCAGTTAGAGTGCAAGATTCGCTCTCAGCCTCAGGTTAATCGTAGCAAAACTCTTATTGAAACACATGGGAACCTTAAAGTCGCCAACTCCTCCTGAGCGTATCTTTTTGGGGACAAAACTAAAAAGTTTGCTACCATGGAAACGTCTAAGACATAGGTTCCCAAACTTATTTCATGTAACGCCCACTTTGAAAATCAGTTGTTTTGTAGCGCCCCCCCCTCGTTTTTTTCTTGTCAATAACCTCAATAACATATTTGTTGCGCCTAGTTTAAAAAAAAAACATTTTTTTCAAGATTTATACCGCCCTCCTCTAGGCTTCCAGCGCCCACAAGGGGGCGTTATCGCCCACTTTGGGAAAGGCTGGTCTAAGAGGTTAAGTATGAATTCCGTTAGTAGTAGGTCTCTTATCCTTTTAGATAGGTACATGTTAAATGTCTGAATAATCTGTATTTTTAAGAAAGAAGGTTGGATGTGGACTCAATTAATAATACTTATGAACTATGTACAATGCTCATTATATACAATTCCACCCGAATTTACTAACAGATAAGGCATTTGAGAACGAAAATTTGTGATTTGTAAGGTATTTAAAATAAATTAATAGATGGTTTTGGATGCTCAAGTGATCTACTAAAAAAACTGAATTTGTAGGCACGTAAATACTCCGGATTTTTTTCAACATAAAAATATATTTTTGATCGTTACCATCGTTGATAAAAAAAGGCAATCCCGCCTTTGGTGGCCGGCCATTGGTGGCCGGTTCCTTGTACTTTATTTACAAATTTGTTTTTAGAAGGTAAAATGTAGAATCTAATAACTCATCTTCTTATTTGCCTATGTTTTTTTTACTCTTGAATCACGGATTGCCTCAAAATCAAGCATAAAATTGTCCTAATTTTGTAAATATAGCCTTAAAAAATAAAAAAAATCTTAAACTATCCAGTCGCTCACTCAATGCTGTACGAGTTGTTACATAGATTCAATAAAATAATTAACCAATCGTGTCAATAAAAACATCTGTAGCATTTCTAAAAAATATGAAAAATACAAAAAAATATAAACTTTTAAAATTGTATTTATTCATATATTTTCATTCTATTACATAAGTAAATGTTGTATTTAGAAATAAGCGTATACTCGAAGATAGGAAAATAATAAAAAAAATCTAAAAAAAAAGAAAATACAAAAAATATATTAATCTTTGCTAATGCACCTTATCAAACATTCCGTCTATAACATATAACAATGTTTATATCGATGTTGTCCACAGTAACATTGGTGTCTACAATTATCTGTATGTCCACAGTTGTAACTTTAAGTACTTTTCTCGCATACCTCTGAGAAAAATCTCTTCTAGCTTTTTTAAAAATAAAAACAGTCTAAGTTACTTCTTATTACATCTGCAATGGGCCTGTTCAACATTGTTCCAGCCGTTCCAGAGAACAGCCGGAACAAACAGACAGATAGAAAAAAATAAAAAAAGTGACTTAGGTTTATGTGTGGTATATACATTCACATGCATGATACGATGGCTATTTTGATATAACAGACACTCCGATTTTTTTTATAAAAAATGAGAAAGACAAAAGCTTTTTCAATTCGTACTAAAAACATCTTAAAAAACATGATAAATCTCTTTATGGCTTTTACACTAAAACTTAAAGCTTTCAATGTTCAATAAAAACAGGCAATTTTTCGTTTTTCAATCAGTGGTGGTGAATCTGCTGTTCACACACTAAATTTATTTAGATGCAAGCTATCTCTTTCAAATGAAACAAAAATAAAAGAGACGGAACATTTTAGTCACGTCACATTAGTCTAGACCTGTCCAATTGCGATGTTTTTAACCAACGTTTTCGAAGGAACAGATTAAACATCTGTAAAAAGTCGTGTACAGACAAATCCGGCAGCACTAAAATCGTTTAGTCTCTTTCTATTACTTTCGTTGAAATGAGATAGCAACTTAAAATTAGTTCCCTTAGTAGTAACTAGTACATTCAATTAGAAATAAGGCTTAGCTCTTCTTTACCTAGATTTTATTCAAAAATTAGGCATTATCATACAAGTAAGTAAGACAATGTAAATAACATTGCTCATCAAGAAGCTGTAATGTGATATATGTAAAATGGCAGTGCTAAGCACTTTATAGTGTAGTTATTAAGTCTATAATAGAAATAAGAGAAATAAACAAAATCTTGTTCTAAAATCTCTATGATAAATATCACGATATAAAATTAGTCTATTATACGAATATTCAAAGGCCGAACTGCCACCCACCGATCTCTCTATTATTAGGCCTCTTTCAAGCCCATACAATACATAAAATCATATCATACCGCAGCGATAAAAGTTACTAAAGCAGTGTTTACATGTCAATATTGTTTTTTGACGGATTTCCTGATGGAAAGAAATTCACGACGCCTTAAAACACCAAAGATAGTAATGATGCGTTGGCAACCTTAGGCCGGGATGTTAGGCCTCGAGCAAAAGTAAGTTTACTGGCTAACTTACCCTCCAAACTGACACACGTCAATGGCAAGCGCTGATGTCACGGTGGCAGGAATAGGTAAAGCGGTGGTACCAATCAGGGTGATTCTCTACCACCTAGTCGGTGCCACGGTGTTGATGTCGGTAAGTGCTCGCCTATAACGAGCTGATTGACACAGGAAGGCACATGGTCTATTCTGATAAGGAGCCCAGACCAACACGGGGAAAGTTTGTCGCTGCAGTGTTGTGCAGTTGTATAGTAGTCCCAAAAATTGGATATGGTTGCATTGTTGCTAGTGGGTGCGATTATGCAACGCTGTTCACAAGTGCAGACAGATTTCGACTTTGACTTTCATATAGGAACTTCCCTAAAAAACTTATAAAATTTCAATAGGACACATTGTTGTGTTACTGGTAAGCGTTTTGTGGTATTCGCGATATGTGAGGATCGCCCATGTGGTAAATAGCCACGGCAAAAATTAGTCCGTGTAAATTCTAATTTTATTTTCAATACAAAATTGCGCTCGGCCACTGAGTATATTTGTGGTTGTGGTATTTATATAACTAAAAAGAATTTTCACGCCCGTATCCCCGAAAAGGTAGGCAGAGGCACAACTAATGCACTCACGACTAGCAGAAGACACTAAGCCCAACAATCTTATAGGTGGCAAGCCTACCGCCAACCGGGCACATATCCAATCCCGAGCAACATTATTTTATTAGAAAATTTGTAAAACCCAAATTTTCTTTTTTGCCCGACCCGGGATTCGAATCCGGGACCTCATGCAGTCAAGTCCAACACCTGAACCGCTAGACCACAGAGGTGATTATTTATATAACTAGCTGTACATAAGTAGAATTATAATAAAAAGTTTTCTATATGACACCGTAGTCAATCCAATTAATAAGTGAATGGGTTTTGTAAAGACCACAACGCTGTGCTATGAATAGGGGTGCAGTTTAATAACGGAAGCTATGTCCGGCTAAATCAGAGAACAATTCATATGGGGTGCATAGTTGTACCTACGTAACTATACCACTGGTTTTGTCCAACCTGCTGCTGACACATTCCTTTATTAAAATAATAATAAACGTATCGAAAACACAAATCATTATGCACATTTTAGGAGTCATCCTTACAAATTTATTTTAAAGATCGGTAACGCATTGTGATATTCCTGTTGTTTTGGATGTCCGTACAGTACTTAACTGTATTAAACAATTTATTCCTTCAACTTTAAATCAGTTAGTCTGTTACCAAGTTTATATCAAATGTATCTGATACGTATTTTTGTACTTTTTTCCTTATAATATTTGATTCTTAGCTCGCTTCAATGAATATCCAGTAATGCAGAAATATAATTGTACCATGTCACAATTATTTGAATATCTTCCTTCACAGCCGATAAAAATAGTATCAAATCTTCAAACGAAAAAAATATTACCTCTAGGTACGAAGTTGTTTACATCTGTGGTAATTTATTAGACATAATTTGTTATTCGATAACAAAATTGACATGTTTTTTTTTTAATTTGACAGCGGATCATTAGACGATGTATTTTGCTGTCACTTTTACCTTAGTAATTGAATTGGCCGACGGATAACCTAGTGTGTAAGGTGATGACTTACATTTGTAAATATACATTTCATTAGCTATTGTAATTAAGAGAGACAATTTCATCATTTTAACGATAATTTAATAGGTAATTTTGTTTAGTGGAGTCGAAAAATAAAAAAAGTAAGTGTAGCTAGACTGGTAGAAAAACAGATTAATTATGAAGTGTCATAGATTTGGCTTTCAATTTGAAATCGGTTCAGAAATACCGGAGACATGGAGAAGTCGAACATAATGTAACCTACTTTTTAAAGTTGGTAAGACCTTTAATAGAGCTTACTTCAAAATAATTATGGGTAAATAAATGTGTAATAAATAAGCAAATGTACAAAGTATATTAAAAAGACGTCTGTTTAATTTAGGGAATATTACAATATTAATATAGATCGTGGAATGTCTGAAAATCGACCGCTGTGTTTGACATGACTTAGTTACGTACGAGGCGTATTTTATAAAAATTCAAACTACTGGTAACATGACTTTAACTAATTAAAACGTAGCTGTAATATATTGGTGTTGGATTTGTTAGTATTAGAAATTTAATACATAAGAATACTTTGTATGATAGTATAAAGTTTCCATAAGAGTTTGTGTAGATTAAAATTTGAGGACTAAAAAGAAAAACATAAAAGTGGTTGGAAAACAAATGTTTGCTAATAATCATTATCTAAAATAATAGACTATCATAGACTACTTAGAGACATTAATATACAACAAAAAAATGTAAAATAAAACTTTCATTAAGTTTTTTTTGATCATTTTCTTTATTAGTCAAAACTACAGTTCTATTTTAAAATGTGTATAGAACTAAATATTATGCTATTAATTAAATAAATAGCTATATATATATATATATATATATATATATTACAAAAAAGCACGGATACTGTCACTACTGCAACTGGTTGTCTAAATATTAATAAGAGTAATAGTCAAGTTAGTTTAGAGATATATGAGCCGAGTAGATTTATGGCCCGAACACATTTCTGCGTTTTGATGACGCAGAACTATCGTACGAGTATTTTCCTATAGAGCTCAACAGCTGCCGCTATGTATTGACTTATTCAACAACAGCTGACTGCCAATGCGATGCCGGTTTCTGAAAATCATACTTTTAAAATTCCTGCATCAATGCAAATGCAAAAACAAAAAAAAGGAAATATTCTTGTGATGGTTATCAATTCTGTTGGAAAAGTTTTCGGGTCGTCAGCATCACTATTATAATATATTTTATTCAATAAATATAAAATTAAAAGCAAATAAATATAAAGTACTTACGTAATATTATTTTTCCAGTTAACTTGAACAAAGTGCTTTTCATTTTTATTTAAATATTATTTTAAGCTCACTTTTTTTTAAAGATTTTAAACAAATATTAATTTTTATTGTAGCAATTGTTTTTCTTTCTTTAAAATTTGTAGAAACAAATAAATATTCACTAATTAATTTTAATATATTGTATTGCTTATAAAGTATTAGTAACTTGTTGATGTTAATTTATCTTAATAAATACTTGATATGTAATGTACGATAAAATAAAACAAATGTATCTCAAATGTTGTATGATATGATATAATCTGTATATGTGAAAATTCATCAATAGGGATGTGTCTTTCATGTAAATATTAAATCGGCCATTGCGTTTTGTGTAGTATAACTGAACGTTTTTAGATATCATTAATATAATTCGCAAACATAAACGATAACGTATTTTGAAACTCAATAATTAATTGCCATACATACGTACAACTCATGTATTTTGTGAAATCTGTATGATTGTGATGTTATAATATAGTCGACTTGGGATGGGAACGTTCTAAAAAGTCTTAATGTTTCTTAGGATACGAGTTTAAAATAATTAATTCATTAAGATAATATACATAATTGACATATTTTGGACGTGAAATGAATACTCAATCATTCAGGTGCAGTAAAACTGCAAAAGCCTGACTTAAATTTCGATTATATCGTTAAGTAAAATCATAAGTGTAAGTAATGACTGTATTTCCTGATTTTCCTGGGATGCCATCATCAGATTCAGACTCAGTGGCAACGATGTCACATAGGAACTACGTTCTTTCAAATAAAAAACAACATCGATACTATTATAATAATCGAACATAGATAAAAAGTAGGAGTCGAACTATTGAATTCCTTCTTTTTCAAAGTTATCTAGGTAGCTCTCGTAAAATTTTAATAAAATGTTTACACTCATAAAATATATTACCTGTCATGAATACAGGTATTTATGTGCTTTCATAAATGACATATACTATATTTACTACATTGTTTTGAATGTTAAAAATATCGACTAGTTAGGTAACTAATTACTTTGAAAAAGTTTCTATTTACGATTAAATGTCAAATTTATAGCACTAAATATAGTGAAACATTGTATCTTGTATATTCGGCACTAATTATTGAACAAAAAGTTGTGTTAAAAAGGTTGTAATTTTTTTTTATATTTTATTTACCATGTGTATTTATTTTACTTGATAATATGATATTAAAAAAATATTTTACTATTAAGTAATCATATCTCATATTTCGCTTATCAAACATATCTTATATTTTGTGCAAGTTTTAAAATATACGCGGTTCCAACTAACGCGATTCTCGTATTAAAATGTACGAGTCCTAAGTACTATGTATAATGTATATACAGGGTTACTTTATACGGAAATTTTAATATATGGAAATAAATGATAAAATAATAGAGTGTAAATAGTCTGCAAAATACTTTACTTACTGTCATACCTCGTATGAGTTATGATGTCGCCAGCCTGCGTATGCGATTGCGGTCGGCATGAACCAATCAATCGAATGCGTCGTATACGTTATAGTCGTGCGTTTTGTATTTTGCGTCGGACAAAAAATTGTATTTGTATTTTTTTGACTTTTAAACTATTTTATTAATCAAAAGTGTTGCCGATTCTCCACCGTCTCTTAAAACTTGGCTGGTCCTTTAACCCTGTATATATTATGGCGCGGTTTTTTCTGACGTAAATATGTGTACTATGTGTAAATCTGTGTGTATGTACTTGTATTTCGATGTTGAAAGTATTTTCGAGTAATCTTACCAGGGTCTTTAAACTTAGTAAAGTGTCTTCGTAAGACATTAATTTTAGTAAGTATATGTACAAGGTTTTGAGTTATACATATCTTATGACTATAAAACTATGAAATTATAGTTCCGCCTCTAAGAAATAAAGAGTAATTTAAGCGATAGTTAACGTCGAGGTAAAAAGCTGTATGAAATATTAAATTTATCATCCACAGGTATCATATTCTATCAGACTCTTAACATTTGATGTCAGTTTCTCTTGTCTTTAATAAGATATCATATAAAAAATATATGTTGTGTCTACGTATTACATTTTGAACTGTTATGAAGGGTTTGTATACAAGACACTCGTGCTGTACTAAAACGAAGATGTTAAGAAATATTTTTGATATTAATAAAATTTGGTTTCCTAAAAGTAGCGACGTAGCGCGTTTTTGTGTACGGACCCTTATATTTTTCTCTTATTGGTGTCAAGTAATACATTATCAAAATATGTTTAAAGTAACATGTAATAGGTGTCTATTTTTATAACTTAATATCTTGGTGGACATTAACTGAATCGATTGTATTGAGTCTTAAAATCGAAATAATATTCTCAAATCTCAAGTGTCGAGAGGAGATTGAATAGGAGTCGCCGGGATGATAATCTGCGAACTTAAGCACATGGTTTTTTTTATGATATTGGAAGGCAAACAAGCAGACGGATTTCCTGGTGGTAAGAAATTCACGCCGCCTCGAGACACCAAAGGTGATAATAGTTCGTTGCCAACTTGAGGCCGGGATGTTAGGCCTCGAACAAAAGTAATTTTAACGGCTTCCTTACCCTCCGAACCGGAACACGTCAACGGTAAGTATTGGACGTTATAGTGGCAGAAATAGATAAGGTGGTGGTACCAATCCGGGTGAGTCGCTGCGAAACTCGACCATCTAGTCAGATGTCACAGTGTTAGTGATGGTAAGCCTATGCTCGCCTTTTACGGCTGCCTGGCAGGAAGGCAGATGGTCTATTCTGCAGAGGAGCCCGGACCGACACGGGGAAATAGATTTTTCCGCTTCAGTAACTTACTTCTTTTCCTTTTTTTTTCAGTAAGGATAGCACTTTATAGCGGATAGGATAGCAAGGAGTTGTCACTTTGTAGTTTAGGCAGGGTACTGTTATATCAAAAGTCGTACGAGTTAATATATGTACTAAAACTGCTTAATTTCTGTTTGAATTCTAGGAAATACAATTAGAAAATTGAGTTGCTTCTTTAACTCTATTTGTGAGTTTTCAAGTGAGATTGAATTGGACTTTCGTCGGGTGCAGGTGTCTAATAATAACCTAACTTGATTAAATTCCTTCAGCATCAATAAAAATTGTTTTTCAAAAAAACGAATTCTGAACCATCCCGTAACAGTACCGCTTCAAGAGTCCCACTTCGAAACTTAGTAGTTTCACTTAAAACTATATCTGACATCACGTCGTTATAGTTGTTAAGCTACACTTAGCGCTTTATGAGCCTTTGCCTTTGTACAATATCAGGTCTTCCGTTACTGTGCCTAGGGAACAGTTTAAAAACCATAAGTAGTACAGAATTTAAATTAAATCTTATTTCTAAATACAAAATCGAGGTAAATGATCACCAAGGCATTAAGATATTGTGTAGGTATTAAGGTGTTAGCAGTTATTAACGTTTATTAGATGTTTACATTAAATGTAATAAAACTATCATAACTGTTAGGGCGTGTTCAAATATTAGCGTATAATGAGCTGTTTAAGAGCATACACATTATTTTTTAAGCCAATATACCAAAGGTAATATATACCAGCAGAAAATCAGTTACTTAGGCGGCACACTCATTGCACCTGTTTAGTAAAAATAAATGGGAAACTGCAGGGAATGTCATGTATACTGGCGCTGCATTTCCTCCCTTGGAGTACATCTCCAAGGGAGGAAATGCACGGACTCAGATTAAATATTTTTTTCGAAATTAGACGCACAATTAACGCTTTCACAGACGGTGTCATTAGGTGGTGCGCGAGTTATAAACTGAACGCTACAATACCATTTTTTTAACCCTCGACGTAAAAAAAGTAGTGTTATAAGTTTGACGTGTCAGTGTGTCTCTCTGGCATCATAACTTTTGAACATATATCAAAACGTATAAAAAATCGGAGGTTATTAAAAGAAATCAATTTTAGAATTATTTAAACATATAAATCAAACCAAGTATGAGTCGTCGTTTACTGTAGACTGCAGATCGTTTAAATCTTAAAATAAGTTAAAGAAGTAATAAACAATAACAGAAAACATATAAAACAGTAAGCTAAAATATTCAAATAGTTAAAGTTATCAAAAGTAATGGAATAAGTTATCACCTGTACTAAACTTTGAAGTAAATTTTGAATTTCCTAATTTTAAATTCAATTTGAGTCTAGTTAACATTACAATTTTTCTGTTAAGTTTAATTGAGATAAGTAGTCCATTAAAAACGATATTTCTCTAAATAATATATTTTAAAAAAGTTTCCGCACTAAGCCACGGAGCAAAATGTGCGGCTAGTTCATGTGTGCCTTCGCAACTAAAGGCTGGTTTCGTCACTCCGCATGCTAGGCAGTGGGTTGCGGCGGCAGTGTAAAACCCGCTTTACTTTCAGCTTTATTTGAACACGTCTTTAAATAATTATGACCATTTTCGACTGACTTGTAACTCAACAAGACACCTTGCATAAACAAGGTCTGCTGTTTGTTGGGTTACTTAGCTCAATAAATTCTGCCAACTTAGTAGATCTAACATAAACTGCATGTCAGTAGTGAAAATATATATTTTTCTATAGCGACAGTAGGTAAAAACTAAAGAAAACATCATATTTATCTAAACGCTGAAAACAAATTATCGTGGGCGGCTTACAAACGCGAGTTACAGTCGCGATTGAAAAATATGTACATACCGTCCGCGGACGTTTTCGGTTGACAACAATGTTGCCAATTTAGCATAATTTAAGCTTGATTTAGCACGTTTTATGTCGGTTAGAGTTTTTATTTGTTGTCTAGCATACAGCATATTTTCGGCACAAAATTTGAATCATGTAATAAACTATAATAGGTTTTGCTAATTTTATCGATATCGAATAACATGACAAATATACTTTTTGAACTTAGGGTTGGAGATAAACAAGTTGAAAACAAAGTAATAGTAGTCTTTAGTCCTACCACCGAGAGAAAAAATGGTCGAAGTTTTTTCATAATTATTGAATTTCGTGTTGATTTCATATTGAGTGAAATTTGTCAATTTTGGTGGCATTTTGTACAATTTTGTTCAGTAAAAGTGCACAAA
>NJDC01004246.1:87648-101117 GCA_002245475.1 Calephelis virginiensis
AGGAAGCAAGACAGGTTTGTCAGGATCGTGAGGTCTGACACTCGATACTCTCTGCCTACCCCGTAAGGGACTTGGCGTGAAGATATGTATGTATGTATGTATAAAGTGATTAAAGAGGAAGTTTTATATGTATATTCCATAACCGTGCGAAGCTGGGGCGGGCCGCTAGTTTTTTAAATAAGTTGTTTTTAACAGGTTCTTTTAAAAATCGAACCAATTGGTATAGATTCCTTCAGAAACACAATTTTTGTTATTTTCGTAGCTAAATAAATCCTATGCCAACACTGCTTTACTTAAGCTTTTTACGGTCGGAACTTGTAACTTTTTTGTATTAGAGGGCAAACAAATAGACGAATTTCCTGATGGTTAGAAATTCACGTCACCTAGAGACATCAAGAGTAGTAATAGTGCGTTGCCAACCTGAGACTGGGATGCTGGGCCTCGAGTAAACGCAAGTTTATCGACTACCTCATCTTCCCAACTGGAACACGTTTACGGCAAGCGCTGACGTTATTGCGGCAGGAATATGTGAGGCGGTGGTACCAATCCGGATGAGTCGCTGCGAAACTCTGCTACCTAGTCAGATGTCACGGTGCTAGTGAGGGTAAACATATGCTCGCCTTTTACGAGCTGCCTGGTACGAAGGCGGATGATCTGTTCTACAAAGGAATCCGAGCCAACACAGGAAAACCTTAAATATATATTTTTTATTTGATCATGGCATTTTTATTTTAGCACTTGCCCTGTGTTTGGGTTAATTTTTTTTCAAATTTAAAAAAAAAACGAAAAAATAAGACAAAATGATTACTAAGTGACATGTTAAAACAGTCCAAACACCAATCTAATAGTAACAACATCGTTAGTCCAGAGGATTGAATAAACACAAAAATATTTCCTAAACGCATTTACAATGTAGAGATATGAAAGCCGAAATGCACTTAGGGCCAATCCCTTTCTCGATAAAACTCGTCCATCGTAGCAAAGCGTAGCCAATCTGTAGAGGGTCTACACTCTACACCGTGTAAATCATGCTCTACAGCTCAAAGTTACAGTATTATTTGATGTAGCATAGCCGAATCGTAGCCTTAGGCAAATACTGTGTAAAAAGGCTTGCACATACAAGATTTTCTTATAATATGGACGCAATATATTACAAGTATACTGTCACTGTCTCGTGGTTCGTTCATAAAGGGTTCTTAAATAATAATATATTCTTTACTAACTGTCCCGGCGAACTATATTCCACCCGTTTGCTATGGGATATAATGAAGTATTGTTTTTGCCATTATCCCTGCAACTTTCCAGATTTTTCTCTTCATAAGAACCTTATCCTGATAATAACTAACACATAAAAAAAGAATTAAACTAATCAGTAAAGTCGTTTGGAAGTTATGTACTTACCAACACATTTAGCCATTTATTTTTAAATAATAGATTTTCCTCGTTTCACCTAAATAGGAATCTTTTATAAAATTTGAAGATGGACGCCTCTGTCATCTACTGGTCTGGTGTTGGAGTTGTTAACGGTTGTTGAGATCTCGGGTTTGATTTTCATGACGATGTATGTCCAAAAAATTGTTTTTTACATACATACATACATATCTTCACGTCAAGTCCTTTACGAAGTAAGCAGTGATGTCGATTGCAAATGTCAAGATGCTTATAGACTTTACATATTTATTACCCATTTCCTATAAATACACCAGTTTTACGGATATTATTGACAGCACCCTCGGATAAAACTCGAACGATTTGATCGTGGAATATAATACCTAGATTAATAAAAATACAACGCTATCCGGGGTTGGAAAAGTGTGCGGTTGGCGATAGGTTTGCTAGCTGCAACACTATGGAACTTAGTACTTTAGGCTTATCAAAACCAGAGAGTAACTTTTCGGGGATACAAGTTTGAAAATACTTACTTTTAAAGGCAAATGATTAGATTTTGAATTGCCATCTTAAAGCCGAGGTATCATTTAAATTTAATACTGTAAAAATACATTTGTATTGTTTTGTTATACGTCAAATTAAAACACGCAAGGGTTTTTTTTCATGGGTTTGCCTGTTATTGTTTCTCTGAAAAACTACTAAACGATATTTTACCAAATTTTGAGTGTTTTATTTATTTATTTATTTATCTACTCTTTTAAACAAAATTACACTTCAATACAATTGTCCGTAAACTTTTGTAGTTTGTCTAGATAATTTTGTTCTCGCATGGCAATGAACTCTTAACACTATCTGATTTTAAATATACTATGATATTACAAAAATATTCATTGAAATAAAGCTTAGTTCATTACTAGTAAGTAGGCTACAATGGGTATACAAGACAGTCTTACTATCTATAATTAATTAAATAATAATAAAATGGTAGCTTGTAATGCGTCATAACATTCAGTATGCCTTTAATTGCAGAAAATCTTTCATTCCCATCATTAACCACAAAAAGACACTTCAATATGTACGAAGTCATATACAATAGCTTGTACAAAATATAAAACATGTTTTTAGACAAATCAAAAAGTTAAAATTTAAAAAAAGTTAACAAAAAGTTAAAATAGAATCTATATTTACTTAAAACTCAATCGCCTATGTGGTTTAATGTTTCAGTTGTTGGACTTGACTGCATGAGGTCTCAGGTTCGAATCCCGGATAGGGCAACAAAAAGAAAATTGGGTTTTTCCAATTTCCTTATAAAAAAATGTTGCTCGGGATTGAAAAAGTGCCCGATTGGCTATAAGCCTGCCACCTATCACATTGTGGAACTTAGTGTCTTCGGGTAGTCGTGGGTGCCCTGGTTTTGTCTCTACCTACCACTTCAGAGATATGGGCGTGAAGATGCTTAAACACAATTCTCAGAAATCTTATTTTATCAATAAACTATAGGGACAAGAAGAAGTCTTAAAACTTTCTATAACCCAGATACTAGTTAATATGGCTTTCAGTATAAATCTTTCAAAAACTCGCTTCGTTACATAAAAATATCAATCCCTTGTATATTACAGATATTTATAGATATTGAAATAAAAATTAGTCTGCGTCCTTTTCTGAAGCCCAATCAATTTCTATGCTAAAATTAATTTAGATCTATTCAGTGGTTGTTATGTAATACCGCGACAAATTGGGTACACGATAACATACAAGCTTTTGCGTATTTATGTTATAAATAACTAGGAGCTCGCCCCGGCTTCGCACGGCCATAAAATATCTATATATTAGAACGTGATGCGAAAACTTTGGATCCCTTTTTACGAAAATTGCGGTGACGCAGGATCATAAAATTAAGCACACTTATAGTTTATGTGTAGGAGAAGTGCAGAGTGGTAATATTTTTCAATAATTTAATGCTTATAAAGTACAATAAATTTTATATTAATTTAGTATATTAACATATAATAAAATAATATAAAACATTACTAGCACTTCTATGCATTTAACATACAAAACAAATATATTGATGATAACGACAAAAGATCACAGATGGCGCACTAAAAAGTTTGGAAACAAAGTAGTTGGTCTTGAGAAATGAAGATGGCTCTCTTATCAACAAGATATTAACAATTATTACGGTCGAATTTCGACCAACCCCTTCAAAAAATCGGTCGCCACCACTAGTACATATAAACCTTTCTCTTCAATCACTTTATCTACTTAAAAAAACCACATCAAAATCTGTTGCGTAGTTTTAAAGATTTAACCATACAAAGGGACAAGGGACAGAGAAAGCGACTTTGTTTTATGTTGTACTAGGCAATTGTAAACATTGGTTTGCATCCGTCTGGCCCTATTCAATCCAATTTTAATAAAGATTATTCGGTTAATAAGTAAGTAATAAGTAATAAGGTTACTTTTGTTGAAAGGCGTATTTACAACCGTCTGGAACGTCTTTAAGCCACTTTTTTTATTATATTGAAAGGCAAACAAGAAGACGGATTTCCTGATGGTAAGAAATTCACGCCGCCTAGATACACCAAAGGTGGTAATGGTGCGTTGCCAACCTGAGGTCGGGATTTTAGGCCTCGAGCAAAAGTAAGTTTACCGACTACCTTACCCTCCAAACCGGAACACGTCATGACGCAGGAATAGGTAAGACGGTGGTACCAATCCAGGTGAGTCGCTGCGAAACTCTACCACCTAGTCAAATATCACGGTGTCAGTGACGGTAAGCCTATGCTCGCCTTTTACGAGCTGCATGGCAGGAAGGCAAATGATCTATTCTGCAAAGGAGCCCGGACCAACACGGGGTAAATTAGCAAAATAAAGGCACATTCTACATTCATATTTTAAATAAAGAAACACTTTCACTGTTTTACGTATTACTAATAGCCCTGATAATGCCGTCATAAGCAAAATCGGTAGGCTATTTATAAAATAATAAGTTATAGGTTATGTTTATTAAATGTATGGGGAAAACCTTCGCTTTTTGGATAATACTAGCTGTAGCCCGCGCCTTTGTTTCCACATTAAAGTGACTTTTCGTGGTTAGTACCAGTAGATGTCTGCATTTCCGGGTCTTGGTGTTTATTAAACTTATTCTGGTATCTATTTAAGTATTTCTTTATTGACTGCATGAGGTCCCAGGTTCGAATCCCGGGTCGGGCAACAAAAAGAAAATTGGGTTTTTCTAGTTTTCTAATAAAAAAAATGTTGCTCGGGATTGGATATGTGCCTGGTTGGTGATAGGCTTGCCACTTATCACACTTTGGAACTTAGTGTTTTCAGATAGTCGTGGGTACCCTGGTTCCTCTATGTATACTTCCTCTATACCACTGCCTACCACTTCAGGGATATGGGCGTGAAGATACTTTTTTTATATAATTTGCTTACTTCGGGGTTTGTTTGTGTAATTCGATTTGTGTAACTTGGTCAGGAACATTTGTTACTTATTAATAATATATTTATTTTATTATTCACTAATTAATTAAAATTAACATTTTGATCCGATTATATACATATATATAATTACATGACATTTGGTAAAAATAGAGTCTTTCATGGAATGATGAATCCGTAAAGCAGCTACAAGCATAATCAATAACAAAAGTTATAAAAGTTCCAACGAATAAATTTGAACCGTAGTTACTCAGTCGGTAGGGTGTCCTTGTACGAGCCGTAGCTTGCTGGTTTCATTAAAATTTAAAATTAATTCCTAAATATCTACCTGATGGACGTGTAAAAAAATTCTTGAATAATTTTGATTTTTACAAATACACAACTTTGTTTATTTGTTGCGAATCGTATATTAGAAGTCGTAGGTCCAGTGGTTCATCTGCAAACTCGAAGTTCGTACGCGATAAATATTTAAGTAGTTATTTAATAATAGCTGTCCCATCGAACTTCCACCCGTTCAATTTGTAAGGGAAAAAGAAAGTATTGTTGGTCCCATTTTCTCAGTTTTTCTCTTTATAACTTTCTTCTGATAACAACTTAAACAACAAAGAAAGAATTTTACAAATCGGTTCAGTAGCTCGGAAGTTATGCGCTTACCAACACATTTAGCAATTCATTTTTATATTATAAGACACATTTTTGTATTTTTGAGATTAAGTAAATTTGTATCATGTATTTTTTACCGTTCGAAACGAATGTAATTTACTTAATTTGAGATCGCACATTTCAGTAGGTTTACTCTTGAATCTCGATTTCATGAAAATTGAAATCGGTTATATGTTAATATGTATCATTGAATACAAAACAAGCTAATTATTATACCATTAAGTCTCAAAAAATCAACAATTCTGAAAGAATAAATCGATAACATTGATAAAAAAATATAAAACATTTTAAAATAAAAATATTCTGTCCACGATTTTTAGATAACCCATTTTAAAACTATGGAAAATGAGAGATGTTATTATAGTTCTTCAGCGAATGGCCAGATTTAATGGATAAAATAGCGATCAAGCACACGGCTTTCCAGATGGAAGAGATGACAGTGGTCTATAGACACCTAGGTGTTTTAAGTGCGTTGCTATCATATGGCCCAGGTGCTGTCCCAATTTTGTAAATCTAAGGGCTACCTTACCGTCCGGACTGGGCCGACATTGTTTTTGTATGGCGACAGGAAAAGAAAAGGCGGTGGTCCCTACCTGTACCAGTTGCAGCACAACATATTACCACCAGTGGTCTTGTTGGTAATAGGTAATAGCTCCTTTAATTACCTTTTGTTTGCATCTTACGAGCGAGGAAGGAAGGCTTCGTATCCGGAAGAATCCGGACCAACGCGGGGAAAATCTATAATCGTATTATACACTCGAGAGCAAGTAATTAGGGTCGGTTAAAGAAACCCCAATATCTCCAAAATTAAAATAGCATTCCTAGCAAAATAAACTGTGTTTGATACACGATTTAAAATCTCGTCAATGTAAAAGATAAACTTACAAAAAAATACAAAGTATATAGTCATTATAAAATAAAGTACAAAGTAACATGTAAAATAAAAAAAAACGACTTGCTAGCAGGCTAGTCAAAGTCCCATTTTGTACGAGCACCAGTTTTGTGCAATTATGTGAAGAAAAACCAGCAACCAAAACCAGAACTCTCTTCGATGCATTCTTTCTTGAATTGCTCTCCGGGCCCTCTGTACACTTTTGCCCTTCTGCTATGTTTGTAGAATATGTAAATTATTCTAGGCCAATTTTCTACAGTACAAAAAGTAGTCCCGTGCATATCTGAGTTTAATACACGATGCTGGCGCACTAATTTAGAAGGATTAGCGGGTCGAAATGGCTTTATATTGGCTTCGGCAAACCGTCTTCTTACAATCCCTGTATTGGGTTGCTCCCTCGAAGGCGCAGAAATTGTTGCGTCACTGAAATTTCCGTTAAAAACCGATTCCTGAGCATCATATTCACCAAACAGCGATCTTCTCTTCTTGTGGTACATCGAGGTCTACCTTTTACTGGTCTCCGCAGATTAGAGCCGGTTTCGCTACAAAAAACGTATTAAGTTTTGAATCAAACACCATCTATTTTGTTAGGAGTGATGTTTTTATTTTAAATATATTTAGGTTTCTTTAATCGACCCTAATTTCTTGCTCCCGAGTGTAGTTATCTTCACGCCACGTACTTTACTCGTAGTACCCGTGTTGGTCCGGGCTCCTTTGTAGAATAGACCATCTGCCTTCTTGCCAGGCAGCTCGTAAAAGGCAAGCACAGGCTTACTGTCACTAACACCGTGACATCTGACTTGGTGGTAGAGTTTAGCAGCGACTCGCCCGGATTGGTACCACCGCCTTACCTGGTTCTGTCGCCATAACGACATGACGTGTTCCGGTTTGGAGGGTAAGGTAGCCGGTAAACTTACTTTTGCGGAATCGGAATAAATATATGTTGAAAACGATTTATCAACCAGCGATTTTAATTAACTATCTAGTGTGTGTACTTTTATAACTTTTTTACACTAATGAGGTGACGTCATGCTATATCATCTGTCGCTTTCTTTACACCAAAAATGAATCAAATGCCATACGCTACAAAGGTACTGGGATAAAGGATTATCGGTTATCTATAATAGCACTCCATCAAAAGGCTGCACAGGGGGTCCAAAGAGTATAATTAGTTTAGAATATGCACAACGCGTTTGAAACTAAAAAGCATATTTCACACGTATAACAACTACAACCTCTCTGCGAGGTCTGGCGTAGGTTTAAAATAAAAAAAATAGTAATATTTACAAGTTACATATTTGTCAATGTCAATTGTATTTGATACTGGCCATATAGTTATCACAACGCAACGCATCGGCGAAACTAAAATATTTTCTCTTCGAATTTCATACTTTTTTTCATTTAAGTTGTGTTGCTCTACAAAAGCAATTTTGGAATGTTTGTCTCCAATTGTGTTAATGTTGCCACTTTGCAACCCTAACGACAAATAATCCACGGTCATGATTTGTTGGCACCACAACGCATTACACACAATTGTAAAAAAAAGTATTTTCATGTCTATATCCCCGGAGATGTATGCAGAGGCACAATAGGGGCACCCACGACTAGCCGAAGACACTAAGCCCCACTTTGTGATAGGTGGCAAGCCTATCGCGAGCCGGGCACATATGCAATCCCGGGAAAAGTTATTTTTTATTGGAAAATTAAAAATATACATTTTATTTTTTTTTTGTTGCTCGACCCGGGCATTAAACCCGGAATCTCAAAACTTTAGTCCGACGCCGAACTGCTAGACCACAGAAGCGATACACTATTCACACGTAACCACCTCTAGTCGCTACGACGTGTGGTTATAATACACTTGAAACAAGTCTTAGACATAACAGTAAGTACTTCTGTTAGTCTTGCTTAATTGTTTTAAAGTAAGTAAGTAAGTATCTTCACGCCCATATCCCCTTAGGGAAAGGCAGAGGCACAACCAGGGCACCTACGACCAGTTGAAGACACAAAGTTCCACAATGTGATAGGTGGCAAGCCAACCGGGCCCATATCCAAGACCGAGCAACATTTTAATTGTTTTTCTTTGTGAAGATAGTTATGTTGTAGTTATACAGTTTTCAATTTTTATTCAATTCTACATTATAAATAATTATGCCTATTGTGCTTTATTGCAGACAATCTCAATACATAGTTCAGAAATAGGTTGTAAATAGAAATAAAATTAAACTATGCAAATTAAACGGTGCTAGCTTTTTGCTCCTCAAAATTTTGTGTCAAACTTCAAAAACGGAATAAAAATAATAATGAATCCCATGTACACAATTCTATAAAATATGAGCTCTACCTTTAAATATCATCTAAAGAATAATTATATTTCTATTGAATCCATCAAAGCTTCCACGGTATTACGCGTGCATTTGATGCATGTCTGATTAAAGTTTCATGCATATTATAAACTTACTGTTACGTACATACGAGTATGTAATATTATTTTGAATTTGTAAAAATCGTGTTACCAAGTAAATGTCGATTTACAAAACTGACATCCTGTACAAAAGTATGAACTTTTTTAGAGATTCTTTTTGTATGATATTGTAAGGCGAACACGCAGACGGATTTCCTGATGACAAGAAATTCACGCCGCCTAGAGACACCAAAGGTGGAAATGGTGCATTGCCAACCTGAGGCCGGGTTGTTAGGCCCCGAGCAAAATTAAGTTTACAGGCTACTTTACCCTCCGAACCGGAACACGTCATGACGTTATGGCGGCAGGAATAGGTAAGGCGGTGGTACCAATCTGGATGAGTCGCTGCGAAACTCTACCACTTAGTCAGATGTCACGGTGTTAGTGAACGTACACAAAAATTAAGTATTTTTCTTTAGTTCCCTGGAATACCATCGTCAGATATAGACTTGGTAGCAATGGGACCATCTCGGAACCACACTCTTTCAAATAAAAAAAAATCGGTTCAGACATGACGTAGAAATCAATTCATATACATAAGAAACAGTGGGAGTCGGACATATAACGTCCTAATATCTATATATTAATACGTGATGTCAAAACTTTGGACCCCTTTTTACGAAAATTGCGCGGACGCAACAGCCTAAAATTTGGCACACTTATAGTTTATGTGTAGAAGTGCAGAACGCTAATATTTTTTAATGTTTATAAAGTGCATTAATTCAAAAAAGAAAACATTACAGATACTACTATGCATTTGACACACACAAACGAATATATTCATGATAACTATAAAAGATCACAGATGGCGCACCATACAGTTTGGAAACAAAGTAGTTGATCTCGAGAAATGAAGATGGCGTTCTTATCAACAAGATATTAAAATTGATTATAGCTGAATTTCGAGTAAAGGCGACCAATAGTTAATAATAAATATCCTCAGATCCTCACATACCTTAGTAGGTCTTAGTCACCTACTCCTACCTAACAACAACTATTAATTGTTAAGACGGTAGTGTTACCGATGTGCTGCATTATGCATAACGTCCTTTTTTTAAATTATATTCATGTAGGAAATCTTCATGGGTACCCGTTTCTGGGGAAGTAGCGTGTTATTTTGGCCTCACAGCCGTCACCCCACGCGTCCTAAACAGCCAACCTCCTTTGCCCGCTCCCCGTGTACCTCTTGGGCAGAGAGGACTACTGAGGAACAGCCTTCCCGGTCCAGTTGGTTTCCTTAGGGCCAGCCCATTTCTATCCGAATACTCAGCCCGTCCGCCGTTTAGGCCGTTGGGGGAAGCATAATACCCTACCAACAAGATAGTTTCGCACCTGTAACATCTATGGTGTCTACAGGAAACGATTAGCGTGTACCATCAGGAGGCTCACTTAACCCTTAAAAGGCTGATGAATTAAACCACTTGCAGAAGTTTAACGGGTACTCTTCTCAACTGGCATAAAAAACGAGGAGAAGTTGCTAAAGCAAAAGAATAGATTATTTTATGTCTTATATACCATACAATCGGTACTTGTGACATGTGACTACCAGCTGCCCTTCTTTCAAACCGGAACATGACAAAGCACGTGCGTTATACACCAGAAATTACAATGGCTTTTGTGATTATAGATATATTACGATTATAGATAAATTAGGGACATTCCAGTTGTTGTTAGTAATTCAAATTTAAAAATGATAAAAAAACACGGGTTGCACTCCAGGAGTGCCGGCGGAAGTAAAAACTTGAATATTAACCTTGTGCATTTTTGATATTTTGGAATGGTTAGGGAATAATTTTGCATGCTTTGCTTTAATTATTAGTATGAAAGTACTATCATTTATGTGGTAGAATACAACATTCATTTATTGCGCTATCGGACACAAACATGACAACACGAAATTTCAGGTCACCTGTCCTGACGCGAGTTTAGAAGTTTTTCTTTTTACCCATTCCAAAAAAAGTGCGCAATGTCGCTAAAGAAGTTTTCACTTAAAAAATTGGAGGGGATGAACCGATTTCGACGCTGACTTTTTTTTATGCTACTCTACTCCACATTACACTACATGTAAGTATTGTTGGGAGCTATTCAACATTTTTAATTTTAGTGTTTTCAATACAACAACTGTCATTGGCACGTTCTAATATTGTTTCAACGATGTTCCCTTTTTCAACACCCGATGGAAAAGGACTGTTATTTATAAATTTGACGTGTCTGTGTCTGTGGCACCAAAACCTCTAAAGAATGAATCGATTTTGATATGGATATTTTTGTTTTGCAAGCTGATGCGATTGACACAGTTCTTAGCTAAATTGCCGATATATTCTTTGGGGATTAATGTTTTTTTTTTTCAATTTTTAGAATATAATGTAATGAGCGCATTTCAAGCTAAAGTAAGATTTTCTTATTTGACAAAAAAGACAATCAGTTTCTTTTTAAATTTTATAATAAACTAGCGGTCCACCCGGCTTTGCACGGGTCTAAATTATACATATAAACTTTCTTCTTCAATCACCTTATCTATTATAAAAAACAGCATCTAAATCAGTTGCGTAGTTTTAAAGATTTAAGCATAGATAGGGACATAGGGATAGAGGAAGCGACTTTGTTTTATACTAAGTAATGATATAATGAAACAAGGTAAACGGTTTATTTCATTCAAAAAAGGATAATTTGAAATGAACAGATTCTTTATTTCTTTATTCCTTGTACCCTTCAGATAGATTTATGCGATCTATGTTAATATGCTCCTAGCAGTTACATCTATACCTAGTCCATCAATGGTTATAATAGAGTATGCATTCGATGAATATTTGTTGACGGATATCTGGTATCGGATTTGAATCTATTCGTAGAATTCATACACAAAGTGACTTAAACCTTGTGCTTGAAATTTACGGGAACAATTCAGATTATTAAACAGAACAGTTGTATTAATATAGGAAATCTAATAATACGTGATGCATGCAATTATTTGAAAACATAACAAAAACCCAAACTACAAACAATACAGCCTCCTTTGGAGAATAGACCATCTGCCTTCCAGCCAGGTAGCTCGTGAAAGGAGAGCATAGGCTTACCGTCACTAACACCGTGACATCTGAATTAGATTGGTACCACCGCTTTACCAATTTCTGCCACAATAACGTCATGACGTGTTCCGGTTTGGAGGGTAAGGTAGCCGGTAAACTTACTTTTGCTCGAGGTCGAACATCCCGGCCTCAGGTTGGCAACGCACCGTCACCACCTTTGGTGTCTCTAGGTAGCGTGAACTTCTTACCATCAGGAAATCCGTCTGCTTGTTTGCCTTCCAGTATCATAAATAAAAACTTGAAAAAATAATATACTGATACACACTTTTCGAAAGGTATTTTACTAGTTTTCATTTGGTACCCATATTGCTGTGATAAGAAAAAATCAATTCCTATTTACTTTCAAAATTTACTCAATTTAAAAACTGAAATTCAAATTAAATCAATTCTGACGAATCCAAGGTCATCTCGTATAAACCGCTCAATTGTTGAGCTTCATGGCATTTTAAAGAGATTGACATGCTTAAATACGCTCAAAAATGTTTTAGAGTTCTACAGACGCGAAGACAACAGCTAAGGTGGATCCACATACTGTTATGATTAGCAAATACCGGAACTTACTAACCCATTTGATAAAAAATATAATTGTAGCACTAATACGGAGATATTTTTTAATAAAGGGGTTTGAACCTTTGTAGCTTAGTCAACCGCCGCCATTATGTGTTTTTTTTCAAAATGGCGGCGCACGACAACTCCTACAAATATGAATAGTAAACAACTCTGTAACGTGACGCTTTAGGACAACTTTAGGGTCAACATCCCTAATACTTTTCTGTTTGTACAAGTGTCCCCTATCCACATTTGTAGGAATTTTGAAAAAATCACTAAATGGCTGCCAGACACTAAGCCAGGCTTCATACAAAAAAGTTCAATCCCCTTTATTTTTTAATGTTATAGATTTCGAGCAAGGACAAGGCGTGGCACGGCTCTCCTAATGGTAAGAGACGACCGCGACCTATAGAGCCTATAGACACTATAGATATTTCAGGTGCGTCTTTGGTCTGTGGCCAGGTTGTTAGTTGTGTAAGTCTATCGGAGGGTCCGACAAATCACACTGTCATTTTTATACGATACTTTGTAGTCATAAAAATAGTATCTCTAGCAAAAATTCTTGAGCTATAGAAACGCCAAATTCAAAACTACACGTAATAGTAGAAGATCCGAACCTATATCAACTTACACCGAGCTGTAATTGAATAAAACATATTTTATAGTCAAGTAAGTATATAAGAGATCATAATAAAAGTCGGTTGCCTAAACAAATCCTGGACCGACTATTTTTAATTATTTAAAAGTAAATGTTTTTCATGTTTCTTAATCTTAATTGTTTTCTATATCTCAACATAAATTGCAATAAAAATTGTAATTAATCTGCACATATGTTGATATATTTTTTCTAATATCCGATCCCGTAACAGTAACCAGCATTGACAATTATCTGTTTATACCTGTCAATCCAGATTAATAACAGGCAACCCAACTTCTGCAACTTCGTCTTATACCTACTTTAAGTCGGGAGAAAATC
>NJDC01004246.1:125615-136097 GCA_002245475.1 Calephelis virginiensis
TACAGTTCCTGTAACATTCTTTTCTTGACGTCAGGATGAGATCACGACAATGATAAACACTGTCATAATAGCGTTGAGATTAGAGGTGAACATCGGAGCAAGCGAGTTCTTTTTTTAACCGACCACAAAAACTAGTAGGCTCTTGATTCGCGTGTATATTTTTTTGTATGTCTATCACGCGGTTACTCGACCAATTACGCACCTATTCTGAAGTAAAGTATCTTCACGCCCATATCCCCGAAGAGGTAGGCAGAGGTACAACCAAGGCACCCACGACTAGCCGAAGACACTAAGTCCCACAATGTGATAGGTGGCAAGCCTATCGCCAACCGGGCACATTTCCAATCCCGACCAACATTTTTTTTATTAGATTCTTTTTTGTTGGCCGACCCGGGATTCGAACCCGGGACCTCATGCAGTCAAGTCCAACACCCGGACCGCTAGACCACAGAGGCACCTATTTTGAGGATTATTTTATCTGATTTCGAGGTGATCCCATATTAGTTTTATCATCCGATAAGTAGTTGTTTATGTTGATTATCAATACCTATAAAATAACACGTTTCGACTGACAATTTGATCATCGCGGAGCAAGAACTGCCAGAGTTACAGGCTACAGCTATGAAATTTGGTGAGTAGGGTAATTTTATTGAGCAGACACCCATTAATATCGGAATTTCGGAAATTTTATCCCTAAAGGTGTGTAATAGGAGGTAAGTTATATGGAAGACCGTATTTTTTAAGTTAGACACACGAAACTTTATTTTTGGGCTTCTTGTTAAAAACGAGTAGATTCGTTTTTAAGCGTTTCTGGAAATTCTATCCTTAAAGGGGTGAACTAATGGTTGAAAGTTTGTATGACAGTCCTTATTAATTGGTTATTGATTATAAATAAATAAATACGATAATCATTCATATAGTTTTCAGTTCAAGTTCAGTTCGCGCCGCCGCGGGTAACAGCTAGACATTGATAAGGTATGAGGTAAAATGGTCACTAGCTATCTTTCGAAAAAACAATTATCAAATTGTGACTTTTCTGCATAATTATAATATGGTTGAAGTCGATTTTTGAACAGTTACTGCTCTTGATTATTATAAATAATAAGTTGTTGTTTGTTTTATAGGTTATTGCGAGAGAAGGTTCTTATAATAAGAAAAACCAAGAAAGTTACAAGGAAAGTGGGACAAAATAATACTTGAATTATTCTTTTCATACAAATTGTTATTAGCTGTTAATTTCAAAAGACACAAAGTTCGCCGGGTAGGCTAGTTATATATAGATGAAAAATCAGATAATTTTGAGTGTTCAAGTGCTGAGTCATTATCTGAATAAAAAGTAAAATTAATATTTAAAAATACAAGTGTTTTTTTATAAATTTTTTACCCGTGTTGGTCCTGGCTCCTTTGCAGAATAGACCATCTGCCTTCCTGCAAGGGAGCTCATAAAAGGCAAGTATAGGCTTACCGTCACTAACATCGTCAACGTGACATCTGACTAGGTGGTCGAGTTTTGCAGCGACTCACCCGGATTGGTACCACCGCCTTACCTATTTCTGCCGCCATAACGTCATGACGTGTTCCGGTTTCGAGGGTAAGGTAGCCGGTGAACTTACTTTTGCTCGAGGCCTAACATCCCGGCCTTAAATTGGCAACGCACCATTACCACCTTTGGTGTCTCTAGGTGGCGTGAATTTCTTACCATCAGGAAATCCGTATGCTTGTTTGCCTTTCAATGTCATAAAAAAAATGTTTTGTAAAAGTACAAATAGGTTAACCTACTCCTAACATTTATTAACCTACGATTATGAAGCATATTAATTTTGTATCCCATCATTCTAAATACATATGTTCCGATTTTCCGGAGTAACTTCTAAAAAGTATCTTCACGCCCATATGCCCGAAGAGGTAGGCAGGGGTACAACCAAGGCACCCACGACTAGCCGAAGATACTAAGTCCCACAATGTAATAGGTGACAAGCCTATCGCCAACCGGGTACAATTCCAATCCCCACCAACATTTTTTTTTATTAGAAAATTGGAAAAATCCAATTTTCTTTTTGTTGGCCGACCCGGGATTCGAAGCCGATAACTTATAAAAATCGGTTATAGATTTTGTTAACATTTTTCGATAGTGGTACGACACTATTTATGAATCGCAAAAAATTTACAACATTGCTAATGTCAATGTGGTCTCTGAGATTAAAAAACAGGCTATAGTTGGAGTTCTTGGAGAGAGTTGGCCGGGTCAGCCAACAAGAAGAAAATTGGATTTTTCCAATTTTCTAATAAAAAAAATGTTGGTCGGGATTGGAAATGTGCCCGGTTGGCGATAGGCTTGCCACCTATCACATTGTGGGACTTAGTGTCTTCGGCTAGTCGTGGGTGCCTTGGTTGTGCCTCTGCCTACCTCTTCGGGGATTTGGGCGTGAAGATACTTTTTTTTATAGTTGGAGTCGGTTTTTGCACTGGTACTGCTCTTAATTGTTATTTACTATGAAATGATTACACATAATACCAAATTTTCAATGTAAAGAGGTTCTAAATAGAAATAACTTCACTATGCTTATTATTAAACGGTTATACATGCATGAAATACCACAATTAATTCATTCATTAATTAACAATAAACTTGAAATGACATTAATTGTGTTTAATACATTGAAAAATGAACCTTGACTTTTTAAAAAGTAATAATTCATGATTACAATAGTAATTAGTTAATTAAAAGTAGACAGAAAAAGCTAGTTTCCAGTCGATAAAGTCCTGAGATAATCAACAAAGTAGCACCCAACTAGTAGTTTTTGAGTTACACTTAATAATGCATACATTTTTCACCTTTATTATAAATCTCTGTCTAATTAAGAGATAAATATTATGTGTAATAAGTATGTTGTATTTTTTCCATCCCAAAATAATGAAAAAAGTATCTTCACGCCCATATCCCCGAAGATGTGGGCAGAGCCACTACCAAGGCACTCACAAACAAACAAATGAACGAAACGAACGAGTCGAGGTTTGGTCTCCCGCAGGACAACACTTGATGTTTGCGTTGTAGATATTCCAATCCAACACAAAATAATGATGTCTCAAGCTGAGTACTCTGCTCGCCTACAAAAGTCGGTAAAGTTGTAAAAACCGTGAGGTCAGCAACCCTCTTTTTTTCTAATGTTATTCAAAAAAATGTGCAATAAATTATGAAGTAAAATAAATTAAAAGTATCCTACCTGAAGGAGTAAGTAAAGGCACAACCACTTGTAAAAACACTGTCCTACAATGTGATAGGTGGCAAGCCTATTGCTGAAAATGAAAATGAGAGTATAAAATTTATTTATTTATTTAAAATTCATGCACTATATTGTACAAAGGTGGACTTAATGCTACATGGCATTCTCTACCAGTCAACTTAACTTTATTAGAAAAAAATAATTAAATTTATAATTTATTAGAAAAAAAAAATTGCACCCCGCAAAGAGAAAAAAAAACAAAAACTGTATATTTGCAAACACATTTGAACATTATTTTAGGTAGCATAATCAAATACATAAACAATACATATATACCAAGAAAAATACTTAGCATAGTACAAAATGTTACACGAAAAATACGTATTCTATAAATATTGTCATTCTACATACATTAATCCAAATATTACAGTATTTACTTAAATATACATATATACATAAATATATATACAAATACACATACATACGACACAAATATGCATCTATATAAATACATACAAAAATTAAACAATAAACAATATCTGACAACACTACTGTGATAAATAATTGAAAAGGGAACGGAAATCTGAAAACTGAGATTAGGGCATCTAATATTCTTTCCAATAATATATAGACGTGTAGTTCATATCTCAAGATATCGAATTCCTTCTTTGTATTCAGGTCGCCTAAAAACTACTAGTAATAAAAGCGCTCATTTTCAGCCTTTATGAAAATAGGACTTTTGCCTTTCATTCGCATTAAAAAATACAAATAATGATTTCCAGTACAAAAAAATTTGACAAAAGCGAATACTTAGCATCCATTTTCAGCCTTTATAAAATTAGGACTTTTGCCTCATTCGCATAAAAAAAACAAATAACCATCTGTTGGATTTCCAGTACAATAAAATTTGTTATCAAAGCGTCTTCTCTCAGGTCTTTTTATTATATTTTTAACCCCCGACGCAAAATGAGGTATATATAAGTTTGAAATTAAGTTGATATTATAGTCTGCATTGCATTGTAATGAAGACTATGAGACCGGGTTTAACCTTGGAGTACTTTACTCCGCGTTTATTAATAAGACGAATCGAATTTGGACTCTTTTGATTTGCCTTAATTAGATCTGTTCATATTTTCTGATGACGAGGACTTGATCAAAATAACCTGATAAATGAACTAGAAGGTAACTGATGGATCATAGTTAAAAAGTTACGGTATTGTGTATGTTTTGTAATCTTTGCAGTTCTTCCAAAGCAGGTCAAAATAGAGAAGTGTTGTAAGTTTGAGTTATTTGTATGTGTATGTGTGTTTGTCTGGGACATTGTAGCTTCTAAACGTTATTTCAACCCCGACGGAAGACGAGGTAACGAGGTAAATCGAGTCGAATATTTTTGATGTGTTATATGAAAATAAATATTGTTGAGTAGTTTAAGTTTTAGCCCTGATGATGCTGTATAAGCGAAACCGGTAGGCTACTAATTACAAAGTAATAAATTATAAGTGATAAGTAAAACAGTACAAGTGTTTCTTTCTTTAAAAATATCATATTAAATGTCTCCCGAAATGTACACGAGCTCTTGCACTAATTGAGCTTGAATGTAAAGCCTTTGGCCATTTTAATTACATGTAAGCTATAATTACAGCTAGTAGTGAGTAGTTATTTGACTGCTTGCACTTCCTGTTCTGAGAACCGACTGATATATTGTGCAATGCAAACAGACGACCCAACTGAAGCCATATTTACCCAACTCGTTCATTCGTATTATAATCGAAATACGAATTCTCCCTCGAATATTAGCTACATTTACATTTACAGACTATACATCACTTCATAGTATAAAACAAAGTCCCTATGTCCCTTTGTATGCTTAAATCTTTAAAACTACACAACGGAGTTTGATGCGGTTTTTTTATAGATATAGTAATTGAAGAGGAAGGTTTATGTGTATATTTTATACCCGTGCGAAGCCGGGGGCCGCTAGTATATAATAGAACAGTAATACAACTAAAGCTGTACATAAAAAATATCTTCACGCCCGTATCCCCGAAGAAGAAGGCAGAGGCACAACCAGGGCACCCACGACCAGCCGTAGACTCTAAGTCCCACAAACGATAGGTGGCAAGTCTATCCGGGCATATATCCACTCCCGAGCAAATTTTTTTAATTAGAAAATTGGAAAACCCACATTTGTTTTTGTTGTTGAATTGAACCCGGGACCTCAAAGAGTCAAGTCCAACACCAAGTCTAATATGCTGCAATTTCCCGTATGCAGGAAATAGCTACTGTGAGGGATAAACCTAAACCTATATAGACTTTCCTGTTTACTATTATGAAGTCTGATACGTTTCAATAATTGCAAGTGTAAAGTAGCAAATAATATGCAATTGGATGTTTCAAAATGTTACTATCATTTTGACTAGCAAATAAATACTTTGTTTCGCTTATATAGTTTGTATAAAAGACGTACGGCTCAATATGTTCTTCGTGAATACATGCAAAAGTTACTGATCTGGAAAAAAACTTGTAAAAATCTATCAGTATTTACATAATGGTGCTAAAACGGCCAACAAAATACCGTGTATAGTAGTACTATTTAATTTACGCGCTTCGGCTATATTCGTCAAGCTTCGGAAATCCGAATGTATTTTAAAGATATCTACATAGTTGTTATTAGACATAATTAATCATTTCGCTTGAATTAAAATTAGGTCAACCAATTTAAAAATAAAACTATAAAGTGTAAAAAGTATCAAGCCAAAGCGCATTGTTTAAATAGTAGTACTGTATCTCATTGAAATCAATCTTTTGCTGAAAGTTTTTATGACAGCAATTAGCGAATATTTTTTATACTTTTCCTTACTTTAAAGTTACAACCACATTCCATTTTGGCAATTTAGACATGTCAATCTTTTAAAACGATTTATTTAGAGCAAAAATGTTTTCAGAAATTGCTATTGGGAGTTTTGGGCCATCGAGAGAAAAGATGGTCGAAGTTTTTTCATAATTATTGAATTTCGTGTTTATATCGAGTGAAATTAGTTAATTTTGGTGGCATTTTGTACAATTTTGGTCAGTGAAAGTGCACAAATGAAATAATCATTAAGAAATTAGCGTATCGTGTATTTCCTCGTTTTTCACTACACGAGCTTGAGTAATGAGGCCATCGCTTTACCCAAGAGCCTGACATGACTTACTGACGACTTATGATAACTAATTATAGTTGATTAAAATTGATATAAAATTTGATGCAAATTTCTACTTGACTAATGGCAAAATACTAACGTGAAGGCCAAAACCTAAAGAAAGAAACAACTGCAATATTAGGCCTCTCGCGAAAGGTTAGATTAGAATAGGTTATTACCAACTAGGCGACTGATGGTAGATTGTTTTGCAGCAACTTACCCAGGATCCACCTTCATACCTATTCCTGCCACCATAATGACTGTTAAGTTTCAGTCCGGATTATAGGGTAATCCGTAGGCTTGCACAATAGGCCTCTCATCCTAGCCATAGGACAACAACACACCTGTAAAATCTATGGTGTAAGCAGGCTGCGGTTGTCTCTTACCATCAGGAGAGCCGTATGCTTGTTCCCACGCCTAGCAGAAATGAATAAAAATCCCACAATGTCATAGGTGGCATGCCTATCGTCAACCGGGCACTTACATCCTGAGAAAAGTTGATTTTATTAGAAAAATACTTTTTCTTTTAGTTGCCCGGCCCTGGGATTGAGCCTAGGACCCCATCAAGTCAAGCCCAACACCAAACCTCTAGATCACAGAGGCGACCAAATAGAATTAAACAAAATTTAAAAAATGTTCGTTATTGACCGGGAAATCGATACAAAATAATTAATATTTTTTTAATTAATAATAAGAAATAAGAAGTTTTAGCGATAGCGTAAATTTTTAGTCGTCATAAAATCCGTCTCTTTTTTTTTTATTATATTGGTAAGCAAGCAAGCACACGGTTTTCCTGATGGTAAGAAAACCATGCTGTCTAGAGACATCAAAGGTGGCAATAGTGCGTTGCCAACCTGAGGCCAGTATGTTGGGCCTCGAACAAAAGTAAGTTTACCGGCTACCTTACCCTCCGAACCAAACTGTCAAGCACTGACGTTATGTCGACAGGAATAGGTAAGGTGTTGGTACCAATCCGGGCTTGTCGCTGCGAAACTCTACCACCTAGTATGATATCACGGTGTTAGTAACGGTAAGCCTATGCTCGTCTTTTACGAGCTGCCTGACAGAAAGACAGATGGGCTATTCTGCAAAGGAGCCCGAACCAACTCTTTGCCTTAAAAAATTAAATTGCAAAGAACCGACTCCAGTAATTTTACTACCTCGTCGCATTTTGATATTCTTTTTTCAAAAAGTGACCATTAATTCTATGATGGTCCCACATAAATTTTATTAACGTCCCATTACTAGTTTTGAGTTAAAATTAACTAGCAGTTTACGTAGCTTCGCCTTCGTAACTTGGCTTCTACTGCACCGATTTTGATGAAACATAGCCTATGTCACTCAGGGATAATGTAGCATTCTAAAGGTAAAAGAATTTTTGAATTCGTTCAGTAGTTTCGGAGCCTATTCATTTCAATCAAACAAACAAAAAATCAAACTTTTCCTCTTGATAATAGTATAGATAATGACGTATTCGTTGACCATAACGATTATTGGTCGAATGATTACGTAACACATAAAAGAGCATAATATATTCAAATTGAGAACAATCTCTTTTTTAAGCCAATTAAAAAATAATCATGCTATTAAAGTAATGCATTTATCTAAAACGTCTTAGCTGTTTTACTTTATTAATATGACTATTTAAAAGTAAATAGTTTGATTATTTAGTTTAACCTTAATTCCAGTCCTCCCTAACGCCTTAATAATTTCCCTATAGGCTATATATTGAACTTGTACCAATGACAATGCAGCGAATGTCTTTCGTATTAATAGTACTATGTCGCTGCGTTTTCTGCCCTTGAAAGTGACCGCTTACTCTGTGAAATTTCGTTTTTATGAACTATATAAGGCAATTAACGCTAATCATAATCATCAGTAGCTGTTGGGCAGTCTCGAACAGAAGTACACCATGAGATTCCTGGTCAGTTGGGCTTATATTATTTTTATTTCATTTAAATGTCAATTGTCATATGTAGGTACAATAAATCGACATTTGACACTCGTCTCTTTGAGCCTCCTCTGTCTCTTAATGTAATAAGGGCCACTTGCACATTCATGGCTTACATTTGAGATTGAGTTAAACTTTTAAATATAATGTGATTTAATCCTGAGTTTTTGGCGCAATCGAGAGAAAAGATGGTCGAAGTTTTTTCATAATTATTGAATTTCGTGTTGATATTGAGTGAAATTAGTCAATTTTAGTGGCATTTTGTACAATTTTGGTCAATGAAAGTACACAAATGAAATAATCATGAATAAATTAGCGTGTCGTGTATTTCTCGTTGCCGCCAAATCTCATTACATGAGTTTGAGTAAACAGGTCACCACTTTACCCAAGAGCCAGACATGACTTACTGACGAATTATGACAGATGACTAATTATAATTGATTAAAATTGATATAAAATTTAATGCAAATTTCTACTTGACTAACGGCAAAATACTAACGTGAAGGCCAAACCCTAAAGAAAGAAAGTGATTTAATCCTAATTAGACGCTAAATCATTGTTAAATACTTAACCCAGAAACGTGCAAGTGGCCCTAAGTGTACTGTAGTTTTTTAGTTAAACAAATATTTCATTATGGAATAATCCAATCGATAAATAATAGTCCAATCGACGTTACCCTAAAATAATAAAAAAATCTTGCGACAAGTGTAACTACTGTTTTAATACAACACCTATAGATATTAAATTAATTTATATTCAGGTAAAAAAACTAAACTAAAATTCCGAAGGAGAAACTAAAAAAGTGTAGGTTATATTTTATATAAGCATTGCTGTTAAGCTCTGAACACACGATATTTACGAATAGGCTACATTATGCACACTTTACAGTAATGATATATATTTCAGATTGTAGCCGCTTCCGTCCTTGCGTGCGCCGTAGCAGCACCGTCTGGCTGGTATGGCCAAGGTCAGCTCGGCTACGGCTCCGCATTGGGTCTCGGCTACGGAGCCGCTCTAGGACACGCCGCTCCCTTAGGCCTCGGCTATGCCGCTCCCACCATCTCCTCTGGAGACATCCAGGGCGCCGCCATTGACGCCCATGTCGATGCTGCCGACCACGCTCGTGCCAGTTTGGATGCCGCCCGTGAGTACCATGACCAAGCTGCTGAGAGTCAAGGCCAAGCCATCAACGCCGCTGAAGACCACGCCTGGTTATCTGTGAGCGCCGCTCAGACCGCTCATGCCCAGCAAGACGGCGCCGCCGCTGCCGTCGCTCCGATCGTCGCTCGTCAGTTGGCTGGTCACGGCGCTCACGGCATCGCTGGCCACGGATACGCTGCTCCCATCGCCTCCCACGGATACGCCGCTCCTATTGCCGCTCATGGCATCGCCGCTCCTCTCGCTGGTCACGGTATCGCCGGTCATGGACTTGCTGGTAGCCACTCCATTTCCACCCAGTCTCTGACTCAGACACACCCAGCCCCATCCGCATACAGCCATGGACTTGGCCACGGCCTTGCCACCCACGGATACGCCTCCCACGGACTGGCTGCCAACGGATACGCCTCTCACGGGCTTGCCGGCCATGGCCTCGCCGCTCCCCTTGCCGCCCACACTGGAGCTAGTTCCGTAGCTACCCAGTCCCTGTCGCAGACCCACCCAGCCCCAACCACCTATGGCCACCACGGCTACGGTCATGGTCTCACTCATGGTGTTCATGGACTTGCTCATGCTTACTGAAAATTTAAAACATGTTAGAGACATCTACTATTTATTTAAAAAACGTAAAAATAAAGAAAACTTAAAAAAAATATTATATTTATTTTATTTTAAATCGTTCATTAAAGTTTCGTCGTAGTTAATTTTAAGCTTAATTATAAATAATTTCTGCTACCATAACGTCAGTGTTTGCTACGATAGACTTTCACTATTTTATTGTTTAAATATATTTTTTACAAAGGATTTATCTGTCGCAGATGGTGCTCTTTCCAGATAAAGAATTAAGGATACAATTCCAAAAATGCCTAAGTTTGTAAGAGGAACCAAAGTTAGAATTTGATCTGAACTCGTTTAATACTATTACCAGTATTGTTATTACAAAAAAAGTATTGGACACATCAACATC
>NJDC01004248.1:0-13711 GCA_002245475.1 Calephelis virginiensis
TATATGTACATATAGTTTTATGTGTTCGTTTATCGCGCTAATACTTGTTAATACCAGGATGGATTCGGAAGAAAAGATTTGTCCATAACGTATTTATCCTCGAAATATGCCTACACACCATCGTGAACTTTTTTCTTGTTCTTTAATTTAAAAGAACAAGGAAAAAGTTCGCCTCTGTGGTGTAGCGGTCCGGGTGTTGGACTTGACTGCATGAGGTCCTGGGTTCGAATCCCGGGTCGGCCAACATAAAGAAAATTGGATTTTTCCAATTTTTCTAATTAAAAAAAAATGTTGGTCGGGATTGGAAATGTGCCCGGTTGGCGATAGGCTTGCCACCTATCACATTGTGGGACTTAGTGTCTTCGGCTAGTCGTGGGTGCCTTGGTTGTAGCTCTGCCTACCTCTTCGGGGATATGGGCGTGAAGATACTTTTTTTTTATTTAAAAGAAAATTCGTCACAGCACAAACTTTTTTGGAATCGTTTTCGACAAAAGCTTAGATGTTTGATATTTTATGAAGTAAACCATTCTCAAGAGTAAAATCGGTATGAAAAGGAAACGCCTTGCAAGTTGTGCAATAAACGCACCCACCCACCTAGCATAATCCAACATCCACGAAGCTTGCATTCGATTCTCTATAGAGTTCCTAAAAGTTATTCAAACTAAACAGCAATGGAATAAATAGTAGTTCAAATGCACAGAAGAAGCACTTTCTGACAAAACGAAAGTAAAAGTTTATAAGATAGCTATAATGACTAGCACCTGACTAGCAAAATTAAAAATTAAGAAGTTGAAGAAATACTCATTTTGCGCTAAGGGTCTCTGAAATAAAAATAACAATGCGGCGATATATACGGTTGTTAACTTGCGTTTAAGGCCCGAGTAGTAATATTTGTTTAAGGTATTGAATGGCTCTCAAGGAGAGAAATTTCTTAATGCATAATAGACATGACAAATTTGCACGATGCGGCTAGTGTGCCCGTTATAGTTAATTAATAGTGTGCAATCCGAAACTCATAGATTCTTTACAGATACCATCAGCGGAACATACCTGGTGTGCGAAGTGTTTCTTTAGAATATTTAAAACAGAACCACCAACGGCAGACAGTAAGAAATATATATCTTGGTTTTTCTACAGAACGTAACTTTAACTATACGATACACATATACAACAGCAGAAGATATGAGTGAAAACTTTAATTAAATTTATGAATATATGAAAACTTTAATAAAATTAAATAGTTTATTACAAAAATATTCTTGTTCATCTTATCCAGCTTAATGATGGCTTTTTAAGAAGTGGTTTACTTGTTATGGGCACCAAAAACTGGCTTGAATTTCACTATTAATTTTTAAAATATGACATCTTTGAATTCAAATCATATTGTACTAAACTAGTCATATTGGTATCACTTCTGGTTTTTATCTCTTTTATCTGCGCTTAATGTATAAGTGAAACTATACCCAATTAGAAAAAGCATTTCACATGATTTCCTTTTAATTAACACATGTTGAAAACATATAGCATGTGACCTATTTCAAACCACCATTGCAAAGGTTAAAATATAAAATTAATTTCCGTGTAACCTTTTATTAAGGTTTGCAGCGTGATTAAAAAAATTAAGTAATTGAAATTGCAACACCGAGTATTTATTGTTTTAAATTAGAAGGAATTTAATGAAATTTTTCTACCACATTCGTAGGATGCTTATTTTTATAATTGGGGAATAATTCTAAAATAATACTCTTAGTTTGCCGGGAAGAGTTTATTCCGCCTTTACCTTCTGACTAGCGAGATTTAGTTACAGTGGTAGTTAGTTAGATAGGTAGTTGCAGATACGGTAAATCTGAATTATTTGAACTTTACTAGGTTCATAAAAATGTATACCTACTAAATAAATGCTGTTTAATTTGTCAATTTTTTATAAATCTCAAAGTGCTAAAATTAGGTCATACGGAAGCACGGTCATGTTTGACGTAAGTTACATAGGCAAATAAATGCATTGGTGACTATACTATTAAAGGTCTCAGCACACATATCAACCTGAAAAGGGATCGTCACCGTATCGCCTTTCGCCTCGGCGTCAACCAGGCGTTAACCTAACGTATGAACGTAACCAAACAGTATCAGCAGCTCCTGTACATCAACTCGGCTACGGCTAAACGACACCGAGCTAACGGCTCGCCGATCGTGAGCCTGTTCCGAGGCGCGGCGATTACGTCTCGATTACGTTTAGTGTGCGTTACAGTATAGAGTATCATACAAACAATAAAGAACGGCTCGAGGCGATACGGTGACGATCCTTTTCTGAGTTAATATGTGTTCTGAGACCTTAAGTCAGTGAAAAAAGTCGCTTCAAAAACGCTCTCTTAGATGTCATGTTACCATACATGAGTGTTAGGCCTCAATGTAAAGAACGCTGAAGACAGATCAAAGTGGAGAAGAGCAGAAAAGCACATCCTAGATTCCTGCTTAAATGTGAGAAACAGTTAAACAAACACTAAAACGATGATAAACATTGTTCAATATAGTTCCATATTTTATAAAAAAATCCTAATACGCATATTTAGCAAAAACAAAATTCATTGCATGTAGTATCTATAATCGTCTGCTTTTTTACCTCTCTGTGTTATAGAAATTCAAAATAAATACATCTTTAATCTATTTTTAAACTTTATCTGGCTTTCTTGTCAAACATACAAAATTTTTTTTTGTCTTTCTCGATTCTATTACATTTTAAAATTAAATGAATGTAGATTCGAAATTAGCTTCCTTATAATCCATACATCGAAAATCAGAATCAGAATAATCTTTATTCACTTAAACCATACAAGTGGTATTTGTGCGCGTCGACATTTTTATAAATTACCACCGAATCGGAATCGCGGCCTCACACTGAAAAGATCCGGCGAAAGAAACTCAGCGGGCTTGTTTTTTTTCAATAGTTATATTTACAACATAAACTAGATTAAAAATACAAATTACAGCCTGATTTTAACGTAAATAAAAGGTACAACAAATCACATTACAAATTGCAGTGGGAGATTGAAATCTCTATCCCCAAACATGTTCATCTTCCAAATACTCTGAGACCTTATAATAGCCTTTTTGATATAATTTTGCTTTTATACATTTTTTAAACTTATTTAAAGGTAGATCAACCTGGAAACAATGAACATATTTTACCTCGGTCTAACTAATGCAATCCAAAATCATGGTCAAAAAAACCTTGTAGTAATGGGAGACTATAATGGTTAAATCGGAGATAGGCGTCCAGAGGCAACAAAGATACTTGGACCATACACATACAATAACAAAACCCAAAGTAGGAATGGTGAATATATCACGAACTTTGCACTAGAAAACAATCTAACCATCTTAAATACTATATACAAGAAAAAGAAGACAAACATGTGGACCTGGATCTCGCCGGATGGCAAAACTAAAAACCAAATTGATTTCATTATGATTAACAAAAACAACTACTTTACTAACTTCACCGTAATAAATAAACTGAATTTCCATACTAACCAAAATAAATTAGAGCAGAACTGGTAACAACTCAACCAAAAATACCCAGACCAAGCAAGATGCAAGAACCATTAAACTAGGGAACCATAAGTTGGAACAAATAACCAATGCACTAAAGAACAAATTTTTACACTACATACCTAATACAAAAACATTAGAAACGCAAGGAAAATACAACTGGATAGAAAAAAACATAAAAACCGAAAAAAAACTTGTAGCACGTACCAAAATTGAACACAAAAACTGGCTAACAAAGAATACCATACAACTGCTGGAGAAGAAAAGTCACCTAATCAGTGCTAAAGATATTCAAGATAGAAGACAAAAGTTAACAACAATAAATAAAGAAATTAAAGATAGCATTAGGAAAGATAGGAAACAAAACAGATTAGAAATAATAGAAAAATTTGTAACAAAAACGGGTGGTGTAAAAAAAGTATATAAGGAAATTAAGAACTCAATGGATTGGATAGTAAAATGGAAACATCGCAGAGCGGACATACTAACAATATCAACATCCTATTACAAAGAATTATACGAAGCCAAAATACTAGAATACGAAATTGATTTGTCAATACCCTCAAGTGTTCCGAGTATTCTTAAAGCTGAACTCGAAAAAGCTATTCTCACACAAAAGGTTGACAAAACACCAGGTCCAGATGGCATAAACAACGAAATCCTGCAACAAGGCAAGCATGTTTTGATACCTGCACTCACAGATATGTTCAACAATATCTTAAGCACAGAAATAATCCCCCAGCAGTGGACAGAGTCGAACATTATCTTGTTGTATAAAAAAGGAGACAAACATGAAATTGGAAATTATCACCCTATCAGTCTTATGTTCAAAGTATATAAAATATTCGCTAAAATAATTTTGAAACGAATTGAAAAAACACTGGATAAACACCAACACATCGAACAGGCTGGATTTCGCAAAGACTACTCTTTGATTGGCCACGTTCATGTAGTTCGACAAGTTTTAGAGAAGTACAGCGAATACCAGCTTACATACTATATTGCTTTCGTTGACTACAGTAAAGCTTTCGATTCTTTGATCCAAAAAAGTATTTGGGAAGCCTTAGAAGAGCAAAGGGTCGAACATAAATACACTTGTCTAACAAGGAACGTATACAGCCAAAGCACAGCCAGAATCCAGTTAGAGAAGAAAGGCCGCTCATTTAAAATAGGGAAAGGTGTCAGACAGGGAGATCCCTTATCGCCTAAACTATTCTCGGCTGTGCTGGAATCAATTTTCAGGCAACTCAGTTGGGGGATAGTTCTGGGATCAATGTTGACGGTACAACGCTGACACATCTGAGGTTCGCTGATGACATAATCCTATTTGCCAAAACATGCAAAGAAATTAATAGAATGTTAGTAGATCTCGCGGTCGAAAGCGAATAGGTAGGACTAAAACTCAACCCAGAAAAAACGAGACTGTTGACAAATAGAAATAAAACTCCAGTAACGCTGGAAGACTCGGAAATCAACTACTCTGATGAATACATCTACTTTGGTCAGGTCATAAAATATAAAGAACCGATGCGCGTGGAAATAAAAAGAAGAATCACAAACGGATGGAGACAAACAAACAACAAAGTTACTGGAGCTTAAAAGAAGTTATGAAAGACAAAACACTCTTTATTAACACTACAAGAAGGCTTTTCAATACTTGTATACCATACTTGTTGTGGATGCCAAACATGGACTATAACTCGAGAATTTGATAAACAAACTTGCAATTTGCCAATATGCTATGAAGAGAAGTATCCTGAGTGTTAAGAGATCAGACAGAGTAAAAAACAATATCATTAGAATTAAAACTAACACCACAGACGTCACACTGAAAATCAAAAGACTCAAATGGAGATGGGCAGGCCATATGATGAGAGGTCATGAAAAGTTACAGTATGGTACCCAAGGGAAGGGAAAAGGAAAAGAGGGAGACCACGAAAACGATAGGACGACGACATCTAAGAGGTGGCAGGTGTGATGTGGAACAGAGTAGCTCAAGTAAGGACAGATTGGAAAAGGTTGGAGGAGGCGTTTGCCGATTGGTAAACAGACCTATGAAAGATTACTAAACAACAGATATTAGAATAAGTTTCAACTTTAATTTGCTTGAATGAAGTTTTTTAAATGTAATATATATGTATATATATATATATATATATATATATTAAAGATCCGAATAAAAGGCTACATTACATTATTATAAAGGTAAATCTCTAATACCAATGGGCAGCTTATTGTAAAAACGTATACATTGACCGACAAAAGGATTTACTAACTGTATGAAGACGATTTTTGTATACGGGTACATTATTTTTATCCCTCGTATTTCCATTGTGAATATCACATTTTTTTGTAAACATACATAGATTTTTTTAACATACATTAAATTCTCATAAATGTATTGAGAACTGAAGGTTAAAATATTTATTTCTTTGAATTTTTCACACAGGGAATCCCTTACAATAAGATTATAAATAGCTCTAATAGCTCTTTTTTGTAATACAAATATAGTATTTATATCTGCAGAATTTCCCAAAAGAAGTATTCCATAAGAAATAAAACTATGAAAATAGCTAAAATACACTATTCGGGCCATATCAACATCTGTTAGTGTTCTTTTTTTTTACTGCAAATGCTGCTGAAGTAAGCCTATTTGCCAGTTTCTCAATATGAGGGCCCCATTGTAATTTATTATCAATTTCGATGCCTAAAAAGACAGCGGAATCAACTAGACCCAGTTTAGATCCATTTAGTTATATATTGGAAACTACTAGCTTAACATTGGGCATTGAAAATCTAATACATTTCTTCTTATTACTATTTAAAAGAAGATTGTTAACTGTGAACTGTGTACAACTTTGGATATCGCATTGTTCACTTCGTCATACTTACCTTATTGTCTTTTCACTTTAAATATAAGTGAAGTGTCATCCGCGAACAACACAACATCGTGGATATCCCTTAAATGATAAGATACGTAATTTATATGTATAAGAAACAAAAATAAACCAAGAATAGAGCCTTGCGGTACGCCAATCGTAACCGCAGAACCTGAAGAAGTTTCACCATATATTTTAACCCTCTGAACTCTGTTGTTCAAATATGAGATCGTATCTAGATATTTGCAATTTTGAGTTTGGGTGTATTTATTTAATTATTCTATTTTTTACTTAAATGTAATACATAGTAAGTAATATCATTTTTAAATATACTTCATACAAATACAGTATCGTCTGTGTTATTTTTTGCGGGATATTCATTTATTTATTATTAATTATTACCGCCAAAACACATAACCGCGTTCTCTGCCATGGAACATTGTGTGAAACTTTTTGCTTATTTTTTATTAAAAAGGTACTACTTTGTTATAAACAGTGCCGCACTTCTAAAATTGGCAGTTACGCTGTACTATCAACACAAAAGTCGCGACACCGCACCGCGATTACGTGTTTGAGCCCTAACAGTAAATTCTGCAGATTAAATATATGTAATAACTAAGCGCAGGAGAGTTACAATACCAACCAACCAACTCCAACTATTTCTTGGAGTATCTCGCGATTCTATCATTCTTTTTTCAATGTTTTTGAAATGATCAAATATAAATTTTATCGATACCCTACTTTTAGTTTTTAAGTTACAATTATAGTGCATAAATTTTTACTTATCAATGATCCACTATTAAGTATGAATGAAAAATCACTAGTCGAATCATGATGAAAGTAATATGAGATCACCTTTGAATTATGACTGTCTTTCTAAACAAGAAACATCAAAATCGGTTGACTATTGGCCGAGTAATCACGAAATAAATATACAGTTTAGTTGAGAAGCTCCTAATTTTTTGGGATTAGTGAAAAAATTAGTCTAAGCGACTTAAAGTAGAAAGCAGAACATATTTTGAGCGTTTTTAGATTATTTTGTCTGAATGTCTGTATTCCGACCTTGACCAACACTGAATTTACTAAATCTTTTTGCAAACTAGATACGGCTTGCAGATACTCCATGTTTGAGAAATTAGTCATACTTTTCACTTCAGGTGTTCGCTCAAAAAATAGAAAAAAGCCAAAATAATATGTTTACCGAAATTAGTTCAAAAATTACAAATATAAAACCGTCAGTGTTGGGAATGGCCCGAATTTTTTTTCAAACTTGAGATCCCAATCCTCATGTAGGAACATGAAAAAAATAGGTCATATAAAGCTCACCAATCTAAAGCATCCAAGCTGGCTTTTGAACTTTCCCATCAGCCAAAATGATACCAAGTGACTTGACGTTAATATACGTATGTGTATGTGTATGTGTCCATTCTAAATGACAGAGTAAGTAATAGTAAAAGACCTACTCTTTAACAAAGAGCAAATACATATAAAAATAAATACCCATTTGACGTGGTCATCGTAACACACCAAAACGGATGGATTAACTTTGTTAATTCTTATTTTGTTGCCTTAGATACTGCCAGGAAATGGTCATTATCAAAGAAAAACGTAAAAATTAGCAGAAAAATGAGAAATACAAAGCTTCAATCCATACAAACTGTTAATAGAAGTTAATGTAAAGCGGTACAAAGTTGGCCGAGTCGACTAGTTATCTTGTTAAGATATACCACAAGTTCTGTCGCCCATACGCATGTAAAATAAATCATAATCTAAAAAGTCCCATTTACGTTAACATTGCGCGGATTGTCGCTGAAATAATAATAGCAACGTGACAGTGTGAATGGTTGTCAACTTGGTTTCAGGCATGTTATGTTACTATTTATTAAATCTGTTCGTTGGTAATTATCGAGTAAATTAGGCAAATAAATTTCCTGATATCTATACGCAGTTTACAGCTACAGTTGAGAGTATCGCCGGCCGGACATAACAAAAAAGCTGAGCGACAATCCTTGACCAAATTTTCCTTTGTTGCCTATTCACGTTTTCAGAGTATTGGAACACTATGTTTAATAGTCAATCCTTCCTAAAAAGTCAGTAATGTATTACTAACACTTAGCAATGTGGATGTCTGTGATCATTCGGTAACTAATTTGCCTATTTATCTCCTCTTAAATAAAAATCATGTTTAAAGGGCAAGTAGATAAAACAATGTTATTAACGGAAATTGTACAAAAATAGAAAGTGTTTAAAACTTGATGAATTAAAAATTTGAGTAATCAGGTTGAAATAAAAGGATTTCTTAAATATGATGCAAAATTAGGTCAATAAAATCTTATAAATTATATGTTTTAATGAAACATGACTCCTATTGACCCTTTTTTTCAGGCATGAAGTCATTGAAACTATTTGAATAAATGGCTTTATCAATAGGAACGGCACAATTTTGTAATAAAACATTTTTCACAATGAATTTTGACAAGTAATTTTTCATCCTTGTAGAATGACAAAAACTCAGTTTTCAGCTGTCCTTAAGAATGATATTCCGGGATTCATAAAATTTCTTGCTAAATAAAGATCTTGATAAAGCCATTGTTATCAGAAATCAAAAAACTCAACTGGAAATAGTTTTACATTTGTAAGTAGCTTTAAAATTTATTTTTATCCTGAAAATCATACGAAAAAATCATCGTTCAAATTTTCTTCCATGAAAAGTGTTTGTCTAAGGTTTATTCAGCTGTTGTTCTACATTATATAATAAAATAATATGTAACAGTTTCAAAGCTTTTTTAAGAAATTATGACAAAAAAGATTTTATTATTGTTCTGTGTCGGTTTTTATAAAAACACATTAAATTCTGCTTTCTAGCAGATAATTTTAGTGTTTGTTTTTATTATTAAAGATAAAATCGTTGCACAAATCTATCCATATAGAATAAAATCGTGTCTGTTACACTATATTTTATAACTCAAGAACGGTTTAACGTATTTCACTGAAAATTGAAAGACAGGTAACTTAAAGTCAGGAGACGGTTATAGGATACTTTTTATACCGGTTGACTTTTTTATGATATTGGAATCACAACCATATCTACTCCTAATATTATAACGTTACTGTTTGTCACTGTGGTATTGCCGAGACCTATAATCTATCTTTTTTTTTACGATAATAGAAGGCAAACAAGGAGAAATATTTCCTGAAGGTAAGAAACTCACGCTGCCTAGAGACATCAAAGGTAGTGCATTGCCAAGCTAAAGCCGGGATGTTAGATCTTGAGTAAATGTAAGTTTCTCGACTACCTTACCATCCGAATTGGAACTGGAATGACGACAGGAATAGGTAAAGCAGTGGTACCAATCCGGGCTTGTCGCTGCGAAACTCTACCACCTAATAAGATATTACGATGTCAGTGACGAGAAGCCTATGCTTACCTTTCACGAGCTGTCTTGCAGCAAGGTAGATGGTCTGTTCTGCTAAGCAGCCCGGACCAACACGGTGAAAACTATAAAAAACAACAACGATAAAATAATGACTGCGAGGAAACTATAAAAAACAACATTTCAATTTTTCGCATATAAATTGAATGCGTAAAACGAAGTTGGCCGGAACGGCTAGTACACCATAGATGTAACTAGTAATGCTATCCTTGAGTGAAGTTATTACCTCCATAGAAATAATATTTTTACGCGAAATAGCCGAGTCGATAGAAGTTGTTGTGTTCTAACTAGGAACTTCTTTACATTTTTTTACATTACGAACCTTTTCCTGGCAATAGGTAATTGATACAAAAAAAAATAGCTAAATTGGCTGAACCGTTCAGGCGTGATGCGATGAATAGGGAAAATCGGCAACAACTTTTATATGAAAAATTAGTTTCCTGCCAAAATACTCTTCTTATTATTTTCCTTCATACTCTTCTTATTTTCCTTCATATTTGATCGGTAACTTTTATACTAACACCGTGACTCAAGCTAATAATCAATGGTAGAGTTGTTGACGCAATGGAAATAGCTCAAATACCCCCTGTCACCACGATATAAAGAAACAATCAAAAATTTAACTTAATTTAACAATAACTATGTCATGAATGTGGAAGAAGCCAGGCAGGTCTGCCTGGATCGAGAGGTTTGGTACTCGATACTCTCTGCCTACCCCGTTAAGGACTTGAAGTGAAGATAAGTATATGTTTTAGGTGTTAGTCTACGATTAGAATACATAGAAATACTTAAATAGATACCATAATAAATTTAACAAGCATCCGGACCCGGAAATGCAGACAACTATATTATATTCGATATAAAAATAACTGCTCCGGCCTCGTCGGGAATCGAACATGAGCCTCGCGCATGGTCCGTGAAGTTAGACGTGTACGCTATCTCCTCAATCAGTGAAGCGGTCATAATTACGATAAAATTGCAACCATCTTTTCTCTTCTCCCGGTGACGTCAAAACTGTCTAGCATTCTTGTATGTTGGGTCTGACATACAACCACATGACAACGAAGCACTTTACAAGCCTTTTGTGTACGTAGGACGCGATTGTTCCTGCAACCGTCACAAGTGCTTTTTGTATGGTTAAGGTGAACTATTGTCTGGCTCTAATACATCAGAAAAATCGTATGCTTGATTCCTTTTATTACAACCTATTAACTTAACTCGGCTTTCCTCGTCTATTATATAAGCGGTAATTAATATTGACAATATATTGCAAAAGAAACTAAACAGCTATAAAATACAACAACGGAACAAAATCAATCAAATTTGCAAAAATAAAAAATGGTTAATATACACTAAGTTAATATTGCCTGATATGTCATAGCACATAAAGAATATTAGATCTGTTAAAACCTTTCAGACTAAATTATTTACTGTAGCGATGTCTCAATAAGTGAACGTAAGCCAGTCTCCGAACTTGATTACTTCCATGTTGACACCCTTCAATTTGACAGATCGGTTGGAGAGTCGAATGGACATTCCTCTCCACTTCCCGTCCTTCCATTCTTTTAATTAAGTGAGGGTTGCGTCAATACAATACGCCTTTATTACGAAGGCTTGTGACATCGTCCGTTAATGAAATAATTGATTCACTTATTCCGAATAGTTAAGGCCCATATACTAAAATATATCCCTGGACTAACTTATACATTCATACCGGAATAAATGTAATAAAAAAGTTGAGAGGTGTCAAGGGACACCCGGATGGAACGAAGTTCTCTCTCCCCCCCCCCTATCTATCGATCTCTAGTAATCTCTATCTCTATCTCTCTTATAGAGAGAGACAGACAGAGAAACATGAAATAAAAAAAAGAAAATGAAAATATAATAAAATAAAAAAAATAAAATTAAATTGTCCGACCCGGGATTCGAACCTGGGACCTCATGCAGTCAAGTCCAACTACTGAACCGCTAGACCACAGAGCAAAAAGTGTCGTGACAACATTTTCGTAAGAAGAATTTTTTCCGTCTAGCCCCCATTCACAACGCGCAATAAGGAACTTCGTTCCGAAAACACAGATGAATAACACTTCTCACCGTGTTGGACCGAGCTCCTTTGCAGCTGACTCCCTGCCAGGCAGCTTGTAAAATGCGAGCATAGGTTTACTGTCACTAACACCGTGACATCCTACGAGGTGGTAAAGTTCCTCAGCGACTCGTCCGGATTGCTACCATCGTCTTTCCTGTTCCTGCTGCCATAACGTCAATGATTGCCGTTGACGTGTTCCGGTTCGGAGGATAAGGGTGTACCTTAAACTTACTTTTGCTGTATGCCTAACGTCCTAGTCTCAATTTGGCAAAGCACCGTTGCCACCTTTGGCGTCTCTAGGCGGTGTGAGTTTCTTACCAACAGAAAATGCGTCTGCTTGTTTGCCTTAAAGTAACATAAAAAAGCAAATAAAAAAATATACAACAGCACAGTGACGTGCATCGACGTTATAGTAGCAGGAACAGATGAAACAGCCTACCTAGTCCTTGTCACGGTAACACTCTATTAGCTGCTGTGTAGGAAAACAAAGGGCCTGTATTATTTTAAGAACTTTAAAAAAAATTCACACGTGGCCATAATGTGTCCTGTGTAAATTCAAAGCGCTTTCAAGTGCCAGTAGTGATAACCGTGAGTGAGTTCCCTGAAATGGTTTTGTATGTAACGGTAAAATTCTACCGGAAAAATATCATAGTTTTACTTGCGACCAATCCCAACTCCGATTGAGTGCTATATAGTGCTATATTTTTGTATTTGTACATAAAGTACATCAAACATATCTAGATGTACGTAACAATAAAATGTGTTCGTTTGTATCGTTAGAACTTGAAAACGCCAGGACGGATTTGGAAGAAAAGGTTTGTCTATAATGTATTTTTTCCTAAAATTTAAGCATCTTCACGCCCAAATCCCCAAAGGGGTAGGCAGAGGCACAACCAGGGCAGCCACGACTAGCTGAAGACACTAAGTTGAACAATGTGATAGATGGCAAGCCTATCGCCAACCGGGCACATTTCCAATACTGAGCAACATTTTTTTATTAGAAAATTGGAAAACCCCAATTTTCTTTTTGTTGCCCGACTTTAGATTCAAGCCCGAGACTTCATGCAATCAAATCCAACAACTAAGCCACTAGATTACACAGGCGATACGAAACCGCTAGACCACAGAGGCGATAAAATTTAAGCATACACGATGGTGAACTTTTTTCTGGTACTGTAACATAAAACAAGATTGTTTAGTCACAGCACTAAGGTTTCTGAAAACGTTTTGGATAAAAGCTCAAAGGTTAGATTTTTCTGGACTACGTATATATCTAAACCATCCTCAAAAGTGAAAACTGTATAAAAAGGAACCGCCTTGAAAGCATACCCACCTATCACAATCGATTGTCCACGATGCTTGCATTCGATTCTCCATAGAATTCCTTAAAGTTCTTCAAACTAAACAACAACGGAATAAAGAATAGTTCAAACGCACAGAAATATCACTCTCTGACAAAACGAAAGTTAAAGTTTATAAGGTAACTGTACTGACTAGCACCTGACCAGCAAAATCGAAAATTGAGGAGTCACAGGAATTGTCATTTTGCGCTAGGGATCGCTGAAGTAAAATGCAGCGATATACACAATGCGGCGATAGATATGGTTGTTATTCTGGTGAATATTTTTTAAGGTTTTAAATGGCTATCAAGCAGAAACAATTATTGGTACAGATAGAAGTACATGACCAATATGCGCCATGCATATTGTGCCCGTTGACTGACGAAATGTTACTGGCAACTGCTAACTCGAACTCATAGATTG
>NJDC01004248.1:27129-59749 GCA_002245475.1 Calephelis virginiensis
ATCGCTTTGCACAAAAAGGCCAATATCCCAGCCACAAGAAATGCAGAAATGTTAATTGATTACATTTATCGCCTGTGTGGTCTACCGGTCCAGGTATTGAACTTGACTTCTTGAGGCCCCGGGTTCGATTCCCGGGTGGGCAAAAAAAGTGGTTTAATCAAATTTTCTAATAAAAAACGTTGCTCGGGATTGGATATGTGCCCGGTTGGCGATAGGCTTGCCACCTATCACATTGTGGGACTTAGTGTCTTCGGCTAGTCGTGGGTGCCCTGGTTGTGCCTCTGCCTACTTCTTCGGGGATATGTGCGTGACGATACTTTTTTATTGCATAAATTAAGTTTCTCACAAAAAATATATTTCTTTGACAGCTTTTATTTGTAATAACTAGTCCAAGCACTAGATATGAGAAGTAACATTCAACATACTAAATAAGGCATGGCGGCAGTTCGGCCCGCGGAGAAGGGGGGCGGGCTTTCCGTCTAGGCCGCCCGATGGATATGGGGTTGCGGCAGGTACGGGGGTGCCTGTCACCACTGGGACCCCGAAGTGGTGCCCGCTGTGTCTCCGTGCACCACTTCTGACGGTATACGGCCCTCTGTTGAGTCAGCCCTTGGGGCTCTGGATGTGTGCGAAAGCGTTCCCGCAGCCCTGGTACGTGGCGAAGGTGCGGACACCGTGGGGTTTAAGTGAGTAGGAGTCTCACATAACCCGCTACTTCCTCCGAAAGTGGCGGGTACCCATGATGGATTTCCCCACGAAAAAAAACAGGGTGTCTCTATGGCGACTTTCTGGTTTTTTATCAAGGTCATAATAATTTTGCATCCTAGCCTAACTTACTCACGCAAGAAAATTTCAGTTCTTGTCTTCCAAGAGTCCATTACAAACTTTGGAATAGGAGATATAAATAAAAAATTAGTAATGAAGTGCAGTAAAGTTGCAAAAATCTTTCCATAATTATTTTTTCAAGAGAATGATACTGATTCCGGGATTGTCCCACATAAGCTTTGTAAGCATCCTACTAAATATAATAGCATTATTGTTTGGTGACCTTATCGTACTCATAGATAAGGTCGTCTACACAAATAAAAAGTTATTGATAAGCATAAATCAAAAACCACTACTCAAATCGTTATAAAATTTAAATGTGACTTCTTTAAAAAAAACGTGATTTTAAGCTTATTTATATCAAACAAACTTTTTTGTTACGTTTTGTCTGCTTGATGCTTTAACATTGATAGGTAATTAACCTGAAAAAAAAACGGAATGTATTTCGGGAGTGCCGGCAGAAGTGAAAACTTGAATATTAACGTTGTACATTTTTAATATTTTAGAATGGTTAGGCAATAATTTTGCACGAATTGCTTTAATTATCAGTATGAAAGTACTATCACTTATGTGGTACAATACAATATTCGTTTATTGCGCTATCGTACACAAACATGACAACAAGAACATTCGCCCTGCGCCGTCTTATTCGCGCAAGCAACCTGCACCGTCTTACGAATTTTCGCCTTTCGAAATTTAAGGTCACGTGGTCACGATTGATCGCGTAATAAGCATACAAAAAATCCACCCTAATTGAGAATCTCCCTCTTTTTAAGCTTTGATAAAAATATACATATTTTTTTAAATATTAAAATAAAATACAAAAATGTGCAGTAAAAAGAGTAATTACCAATAGTTTGCAACTCCCAGATGTCAACTCTATTTGGTCTAATTACTATACGTTTTTAACTTAATTAGTTTGTTCAACAACTACGGAACGTAGAAGCTAAGTATAAAACTTTGCAACATCAATATTGTTGTTTTTGTACAGATTGAGATACACAACTTTCTCGTACTTGTTTATAGTAAAGTTTTAGATGATATGCAAGGAGCGGTTATAGATTGGGAGGGTACTGGCTCTTTATCTACCTCATGGAGTACCTATTCACACCACCACTGCATCTTTTTTCTTCTTCTGATAAAGCTATGCTTGCCACTGCTATGTTTCGGTCATCGACCAGTGCCCCAGTAAAGAAGGTAGTTCTGTATTAAATATTAAACAATACTTATTTATTAATATTCAAATTTTAAACATGTTTATCATTATTGATATATAGACTGACTTTTATAAAATAATAAACTGTTCTCTATGATTTAAATGATATTGATATAACTAGAATTTTAAACGTTTGACATTTTCACGGGCCTCATTATTACGTATTATATAATTCTTCTCTGGGGTAGTTTTGCCAAAGTAAATAGGTACTATAAATATTTTACAAAATGAGAGGCACACAACCACAGGCTCAAAAGTGTCCCTCAGAGAATAAATCAAAGAAATTAATGTAAGTTAGTTAGTGTAAGTGTAGTGTCCCAATATATTTTTTTAAAATTTAATAATATAAGAAGAATAAGAAAGAATTTAATAAGTTAATTTAAAAAAAATAATTTGCACTGGAAGATGTCTTTAAGCTTCAGAACTGGAAAAGACTCGGCATCAATATCAACGGCGAGTACATCACTCACCTTCGATTCGCAGATGATATTGTGGTCATGGCGGAATCGCTGGAAGACTTGAGCAAGTTGCTCGGTGACCTCGATAGAGTTTCCAAACAGGTGGGTATTAGGATGAACTTAGACAAGACGAAAGTCATGTTCAACGTTCATGTTGCACCTACACCAGTTCACGTTGGGGACTCAATTCTTGAAGTTGTTGATCAGTATGTGTACCTAGGTCAAACTGTTCAGTTAGGTAAATCCAACTGCAAGAAAGAGGTCGATCGCCGAATCCAGCTCGAATGCGCAGCGTTCGGGAAGGTAAAGGGTATCTTCTTGTCCAAATTACCGCAGAGCCTAAAGTCGAAAGTCTTCGACCAGTGCGTGTTACCGGTGACGACATACGGAACTGAGACTTGGCTGCTAAATGTGGGCCTCTTAAATAAGCTCAGAGTCGCTCAGCGTGCTATGGAGAGAGCTATGCTAGGTGTTCCTCTGCTAGATATGATCTGTAATTCGGTGATCCGCAAGAGAACGAGAGTAACCGACATAGTCTAGAAAGTCAGCAAGTTGAAGTGGCAATGGGCAGGCCACATTGCTCGTAGAACCGATAACCGCTGAGGAAGGAAGCTAGAAGACGTAGTGTTAGACGACCTCCCATCCGGTGGACTGATGATTTGGTCAAAGTCGCGGGGAGTCGCTGGTTGCAAGCGGTTGGTGATCGTGACTTGTGGCGCTCTTTGGGGGAGGCCTATGTCCAGCAGTGGACGTCCTCCGGCTGATGATGATGATAATGAATTTGCACTCTTTTAATACATGGAACAAAAACAATTTTGCTGTGCATCTATCTCGTCTCCATAGAATAAGTTATTCCTTCATGGACCGAAGTACCTATACATTTTTACAACAAAAATCCCAAGCACATTAAATACCTAACTATAAAAGTTGCATTAAAAATACACTATGTAAAAAAAGTTGTTATAAAATTTCAGAATATCTAGATGCCAAGAATGCTTAGTATTGTCTGCTGTTGAAATCAATCTCTAATAAAAATATCAGTAATAAAAATAGAAAAAAAAACAAGTCAACTGAGTTTCTTTCGCCAGATGTTCTAAGTGAGAGACCGCGTTCCGATCCAATGATAACTTTTAAAATTATGTAGTAGCGTCACAATTAGCACCCATTTTACAGTCTGTGTGGAATAGATGATTTTCAATACAATTTTTTTAGGGGGCAGTACTTCTCCATAAATAAACATCTTAGGCTTATTCATAAACGTTGTTTAACTTTTAATAATCAATTTAAATAATGTTTTAAAACAATCATTCATAAACGCTATTTAAAGTTATCAATTTGTTTAAATATACTCTTAAATAGCTGTCACTTTAAGCAACCTCAAACCCTTGTTTAAAAACTTAATCAACAAGTTTGCTGACTAAATTTCAAACAGCTGGTTTTATGTGTAATTACAAAGTACAACTAATAGCCATTTCATCTGGCTTATTTATGTATTCTTGTGAATTTTCTATGCGTGTATTGAAATATTTTGATTTCAGTTTAATTAGCTTTGAACGGGATATGTTGAATTTGGAACATTAAAGTACTAAAATAACTAGTGGTTGCTCATTGGTCGAAATTCAGCCATAATAAATTTTAATATCTTGTTGATAAGAACGCCATCTTCGTTATTCAAGACCAACTACTTTGTTTCCAAAAATTTTAGTGCGCCATCTGTGATCTTTTATCGTAATCATCAATTTATTTGTTTTTGTGTGTCAAATGCATGATAGTGTGGGTAATGTTTTATTTATTGATTTAATGTACTTTATAAGCATTATTATTGAAAAGTATTAGTTCTGCACTTCTCCTACACATAAACTAAAAGTGTGCCAAATTTTATGCTCTTGCGTTGGCTTTTTTTTATAAAAAGGGGTCCAAAGTTTTTGCAACACGTATAAATATATAGATTATCAATGATATGTTTTTTGATAGCGATAGACGTTGGATTCTATGAACGAACGACTAGTTTTCCAGAGCTTATTACAGAAATAACATTATTTTAATTAGCCCAGTTACATAATGTAAATGCATTGAAAACATTATTTTTCAATCGCAGTCTGTCAGTCAAAAACCTAATTATTATTTATGGTGCCAGTTAAATGGAATTGGAAACAACGATATTAACAACAGATAATAATTATTTAATTCACTTTTAGTAGAAGTAATATGCCAACGTTTCAACCAAATTCTACCAAGTTAAGCACTATTTATGTAAGCACTGTCAAATTGTACTTTATGAATAATAAATTTTTAAACAATGTTTAAGGCTTATGATTCACAGGTTATTTAAGTACTTTTTATGAATAAGGCAGCTTAATTTCCGCAAGCATGTAGTCGTTTTGCGTGTATGTACGTGGAAGTGTGTTCAGGGTACGCAGTTACGAGCATGTGTTTGTGCTTTCAGTGGGCAATGCTCCTTTTTTACTAAAAAACCTATCTGAATATACCTTTTTTTAATTAACAATGCATTAAGCGTGTTTTAACGTAATTTTTTGGCATTGGTGTAAGCATCTGCTATTAGTCAAGTTTAAATTTGCAAATAAACAATTTAGCAAAATCGGGATAAAACTGTTCGAAATTAGTCATAGGTCATCATAGAAAGTCTAGCCAAGTTCTTAGGTAAAGCGGTGGCCTCCTGACTCAAAACCATTTAGTGAGATTTGGTGACAACGAAAAAATATACGTTACACTATTTTTTTTACGTGTGCTCATCAGTTGAACAAAATAACACAAAATTCCTCTCAAAATATGTCCAGTAATCTACAAAAGTGACATAGCTATCATGGTAACCACTGATTTTACGGTAAAGGAATAAATAGGAATCAATACGAGTAAGCGGTAGCAAAATCATACTACCTAGCCTCCTAGATAAAAAGTATCTTCACGCCCATATCCCCGAAGAGGTAGGCAGAGGTACAACCAAGGCACCCACGACTAGCCGAAGACACTAAGTCCCACAATGTGATAGGTGGCAAGCCTATCGCCAACCGGGCACATTTCCAATCCCGACCAACATTTTTTTTTTAATTAGAAAATTGGAAAAACCCAATTTTCTTTATGTTGGCCGACCCGGGATTCGAACCCAAGACCTCATGCAGTCGAGTCCAACACCCGGACCGCTAGACCACAGAGGCCTCCTAGATAGAAACATTTATGTAGCAAGCAGCAGTAGCAGCAAGTAGAAAGTTGGAATATCTTCAAAGTATAACTCCAAGATTGCACATCTGAACTATTATGATAACCTCAAAACGAGGACTGAAGTACTGGGTAACAACAAGGATACTATAAATATAAGGAGGCCTTTAAGATTTATTGCGTCGCGTATAACAGAGGCTGTGACACTGATATTGTATATTTTATGGCGACAGATGGCGGATCAGAACATCTACCATTTAAATACATGTGCTTCACCATGAAATATGGGAAATTTCACATGCAAGATAAAATGGCGGCGATATTATATTGGTTTTTATTTTAACAACCCTTTGGGTTAGATGGAAAATGAAATATGAAAGTCAAGTTTTCCAAAGTTCGCGTTTAGTTGAATTTGGCTCTAGTTTATATTATTAAAAAGGTTAACATGACATTTTTTAGTTCTGGTTTTTGGCATTAGCATCTGCCAGTATTAGTTTTACTGTACATTAGGGTGACTTAATATAATTAGCAAAATAGGACTTAAAACTTTCAAAATTAGTCCAAATTCGTGTAAGAAAATCATGTCAATAGGTATGTTGATAAAATTGTATCCTGCTTACTCAAGCTTATTCGATGAGATTTAGCGGTAACGAGAAAATATATGATACAATCATTTACTTCATATCATCAAGCAAAGTCTCTTACTTAGTAGGCAGAAATATTGAGCGCCAAATGCCACGATCCTTACAAACGTGTCTGTCTTCCACATTCGTTACCTTTTTCACACAAACTTGCCAGATTTGAAGACACAACTGGCGAATAAAACTAATCTCTTCATAAATACTTTTCTTCTGCAATATACGCCATACAATAGTACAAAAGGCAGATTTTACTAATTTTACTAATTGTTCTCAACACGTACACGAAGTTCAATCATTACAAAAAACTGCGACAATGGTGGTAATTTTGTTGTGCACTCACTAAACTAATTTTAAGTTATCCCTGTCTTCTTTCAACGAAAGTAACAGAAGGAAACAAAACACTTTTAGTGCTGTCAAATTAGACCGTACACGTCATTTCTACAGACGTTTAATCTATCACGCGGAAAATGTTGATTAAAAACATCACGATTAGACATGTCCGCACCAATCTGACACGTCTAAACTGTTCCATCTCTTTTGTTTTTGTTTCATTTGAGAAAGATAGCATGCATCTAAAATAAGTTTAGTTTGTGAACAGCAGAATCACCACCAATATCTCTCTCGATGGCACTAAAAACAACTCAAAGTATTTAAACGAAATAGAACTAACTCGAACATGTTTTAATTCAATACCTAGTACCATTTAAATCCATTTCATGATTTTTTTTTATTTCATTTTAATGCTACGAACGTTTATGAGTCAAAAAAATATTTTTATTAAATCAGCATAATATTTTTAACCATTAGCTGTTGCAAAGATTTCTCGATCTCCCGCTAAAACTTGACGGGGCAAACAAACATGTGGTTTTCGTTGTATACTTCCCTGCTAAAACTCATCGAAATCAATTTAGCTGTTTTAAACTGAAAACTTCTACCTACCTCTTCGGGGATATGGGCGTGAAGATACTTTTTTAAACTGAAAATGTGAAAATGCTCACAAACATACACAAATTCGCTATTATTATAAATAAGGATGATGAATCCCAACTGAAACTACTAGAGTTCATACATTACGAGACCTTATTAAAGATCTCGTAAAAAATATTGTTTAAAAATGTTTTTTTACGTAAAATAAATAAAAATAATATCAAGTATATAAAGTTAGAGGTGATACAATAGTACTTGTATTTGTTTTTGCAAAAAGTCAAGATTTGTGAATATAAATACGTGAAACATGAATAGTGAATTAGTGGCAATATTTTTTTAATAACAATTGAAATATCAGTTTGAAGTATAACAATGCTTGTTTTTCTTTACTTATAACTTTGTTTATGACAAAATACCACTAAACCTAAGATTTTTAGGTAAAACATAAAATTTTATAATTGGAGTAATTTGAAAATTTGTCGGGTAGAACATACAAAAACATTTTCTCCTACCTACGAGGCACAGCTGCGAGGATAAAGATACCTAGTCATAAAGGTCAACAAAGAGTTTTGAAGATTGAAAGTTATTAACATAAATGAAGTGTAATTTGGCAAGTACTGAATATTTCGCGAACTAGACTATAAAAAAATACAAGTGCTTAGCTATATTTTCATTCTAAATTCGTGAAATCCAAAAGCGATTGGATAATAATCTAAGTTTCTTTAATTATTTAGGTAGTGTAATGCATATTTAGATAAGAGTCATTAATATTTTTAGCAAATAGTTAGTTTTTTTTATAGAAGACTAATATAATTGTTGTTACCTTTTATTGGCTGGAATTGACATTAAATTTCTGTTTGACATGTTTTTAAATTTATTTTGACTTTAGTTTTTAGTAGCCTGTTTGTTAAAATTACAACAATAATAATTTTATTTATAACATTGTAGTGAGTAATTTAATAATTTTATAATAATTAATCTGACAATTTTTATTATTTTTTTTTATTAAATTATCCTGACATATTTTGTATATTTTGCTAAATCACTTAAATGTGCTACATAAAATATCGGTACCAAGATATTATTAAGTTGGTTGCTATTGTTAAGAGTAAGTTAACTTAGACATTGTATTGTAAGCTAAAGCAGTGATTTATTCATATTGTATGTTGTTATATATTTTTTTTTAATAGTTGAAAGATGATAACTAGACGGGCACACGCTAAGCAAAAGGAAAATAAATTACATCGCGTATTAGTCGAGTTAAAGAGTAGCAGAGATTTAAGTGACCGTTTATTAAAAGAAAGAGAAGAAAACGAGAAGGAGTTTTTAGATTTGCTAGAAAGTAATACAAAGTTAAAAAAGGAGATGGCTCGTATTCACTCTAAATTTTTAAATGTAGTCAACGAACGTGATATATTACAGGATGTAGTAGAAAAATTTGACCAATGTAGTAACGAGCTTGAACAAATGCCTAAACGTATTTCTGATCTTGAAAGTCAACTTAACAAAGCTGATAATACTATTTCATTGTTGAAAAAAGAAAATCATGAATTAAAAGTTGCTCAATCTGAAAACATTTACTATAATTTTATAACTGATCAGAATGGTAACAATTGTAACATGCAAACATTGTCTAGAAATAAGTTTAAGAAATATATAAAAACTTAGAGATTTATTAAAAAAATACAAATACTAATTAAAAAAATCGAGTCTATACCAAAATAAAAAAAATTGTCGAAAAAATAAAGTTATATAAGTTTGAATTGAAAACTTTAAACACAAAATATGAAACAGATATTCTGTTATTACAGTATGAAATAAATCGATTAACTGAAAATCTTTCTCAGGTGACAACTGATTATGAATTATCTAGGGAAAAAATTCAAGATTACAAAAATACAATGAATAAATTCGTAGATTTGACCGGTTATAATCAAGATAGATTCAATTCGTTGACACAAAATCATCTCTGTAGTTGGAATTATGAACAAAAAACAAATAACCATGTACATACAAGACTACATCATCAATCAAGTTTTGTTAGTATTGCATCTCCTAAATCTGTAAACAAATACAATGTGGTAATGTTTAGCGACGAAATAGGAAAAAATATGAGTTTACTAGTATCTAAGACCTTGGGGCAACGTATCTTAAATTATTGTACGCCTGGACAAACTGTAGATATTTTAAAAAGAGCTCTAAATTACAAATATAGTCCAAACACGATTCTAGTGTTATACTGTGGCAGACGAGGGGACGTTGATAAAAAGCTTTTAATAAAATTTTATGATGCTTTATTTAAATTAAATATAAGAAAAATAATTGTTTTTACACTGCCCTACACAAATTGGTTATAACCAGTTGAAAATAATATCAGATTTCGATAAAACAACCTCTTGCATACTATTGTTACTAATAATAAAAACATGTTCGATTTTATTGACATTAATTTATTTATTAAAAAAAATTTTCAAACTGACGAGTATAACATATTTAATAACTTTCTTAAAAAACGAATAGCAATTGAGCTATTATTATTATTTAACTTAGTTAAGCAAATTAAAGTTGTTTGTAAGAAATTTATCTTCCAGCATTAATGATTTAATTTTAGATAAATTAAAATAGAAATATGCTATTAATTTAGTCTGTATTTATTTTAATTACTTGTAACATTTGCATCTAACTTTAATTTAAATGTTTTATTGACATGGACGATTACTGTGATCGTTTCTAATTTAATTTGTATTTTAATGTTGATTACTATTTTATGTTTATTAACTGTTGAATTCTATTTTAAATGAAATATTTGACAACAAAATATCTAAATGTTCGCTGTTATGTAAAAATATTAATGTATTACTTGACGTCGATAAGTGTCCTGTATAAGAACCTACGTCGATTTGAATTTGAATAAGTGTTATACTAGCAGCCCTTCCCAGCTTCGCACCTGTGGATAAACTCCTATAACATTATGTAAACCTTCCTCTTGAATCAATCTATTTATAAAAAAACGCCTCTGTGGTCGAGTGGTTCAGGTGTTGGACTTGACTGCATGACGTCCCTAGTTCGATTTCCGGGTCGGGCAACCAAAAAAGATTTGTTTTTTTTTTATTCAATTTTCTAACAAAAAAAAAACGTTGTGGGACTTCAGCTATACATTTATAACAAAAACGGCATCAAAATCCGTTGCGTAGTTTTGAAGATCTATCTAAACATCCATAGGGACAGATCCATAGGGATTTCATTTTACTAACTATACTAGCTGCCTGCTCCCGCTTCGCTCGAATGATAGTTTTTTTATTATAAATTGAGATATAGGCTACCCTATCTTTCAAGTTGTATCAAAATGCACACACGGTGTGCAAATTTAAAATCGGTTGAGTAGTTTAGGAGTCCATCGCGGACAAACAACGTGACACGTAATTTATATAATAATATACTAGTGGTCGCCCATTGGTCGAAATTCGACCATAATAAATTTTAATATCTTGTTGATAAGAACGCCATCTTCATTTCTCAAGACCAACTACTTTGTTTCCAAACTTTTTGGTGCGCCATTTGTGATCTTTTATCGTTATCATCAATATATTTGCTTGTGTGCGTCAAATGCATGATAGTGTGGGCAAAGTTTTATTTATTGATTTAATGTAATTTATAAGCATTTATTACACATAAACCCCAAGTATATCTAGGTCTACATAATACACACACACACCACAAAGTTCGAGCACAAACAGCTCGACCTTCGTGGAGTGCAGTCAAATTTTCCTTATGATGTGTGTGTGTTGTTGGTGCTAATAAACAATTTTAGTAGGGTGTGTGTTAAATTGCAAATTAAATAATTTTATTTAAAATTTAATATGTCGAAAATGGTAAGGTATAAGATGGGGTATTTTTATTCAAATCAGTCAGAAATGATGGAAGCTATACGCTCTTAACGGATCTAGGTCGACTTACTATGTAACCCTGTATAAGTGACGATTAACCATGTCGCCATTCTTAACAATATCTACAAGATAAAAACGAATGTTCACATGAAAGGAAAAACTACATTGTGTACATGCTATTGAAATGAATAACTATAACTATAATTTAAGAAAATCTTAAAGGCTTCATTGCTTACATTATAATGAAATACTCGTAGTATTGATTACATTTTTGTAAAATAATATCGTTTACATATTGTTGTAATTCATAATGGATACATAATTTTGCTTGTGATCGTGAATATAAATATCTGAAAACAATCTGTGTACATAAATTCGCCATAAATTTATACATTATTGTGGGAAACTCGGATGGCTATAATAATATAGTATGGATTGTTAAGTGGTTATTTCATTTTGAAATTTTAAGAGTAAACATTTATTTGAAAATCTGCTAGTGTATACTTTTCATTGCACGTGTCTGTACTTTATAAGCATTGTTATTGAAAAATATATTAGCATTCTGCACTTCTCCTACACATAGACTATAAGTGTGCCAAATTTTGTGCTCCTGCGTCTGCGCAATTTTCGTAAAAAGGGGTCCAAAGTTTTGGGCATCGCGTATTATCATATAGATTAAGATAGAGATTCGTTACATTTTATTGTTCAATATCTCGTTGTTGAGATCATTAATAAAACCTAGTTTTTTTATAATAAGAGACAGCGGACAAATACACTTAAACCTCCATGTGATGAATCAGTCGGTATTGCTTCAAATAAGAAATCAGTGCATATGAACAAACAGAATCAGTTATCGTACAAAATGACTGCTAAGATACAGATTCACAAACAATCCTCAGTGTTAAGATTAGTTAACAAAAGCTTAGGTTTTCTGAAGCGTTTGAGAGAACGTTTCCAATTTTTCACAAATAGCTTTTGTTAGCGAGTTACGTAATTTCCTGCTTTTCTTGTCTTGTTTCTTATTATTTCTAAATGAAATTCTTACTGTTGTTTTGACTTGGCTTTATAGCAGAATATCGCCTTTGAAATGTTTAAAACCACCATAAATATTTATGTTGATGATTACATGACTTGGCTGTCAGTTTTACCTCTGCTACTGCATTGGTTGTTGGATAAACTGGCTGACATTTTCAAGCATACATTTCGGTACTATACTATTTCTATACTTCTCAAACAACAAAAAGAAAATTGGGTTTTTCCAATTTAAAAAAAAATGTTGCTCGGGATTGATTTTTTCCTTAGAATGTATAATTATATCCAATAAGTAAGAGAACATTTTACGGTGCGTTTTACACACGCAGTGCCCGCGGCTATTTACGGTTCCTGCGACAGCCCGCCCGTAGGATCGTACCAGTTTTTCAGCGATGATTTCAACAGCGACGGCTTTGTGACCGCCAGATTACCGTTTTCGTGAGTTTTGAAATAAAACTGCAGTTCCGAGATCGCTGCGGGTGCAAGTAAAACCTTCTCCTTGAGTTATTAGTTTTAGGAGTATCTTTGTCCGGGTGTAACAAAAAAAAATATTTCAAAACTCACATAATAATAATAAGCTATTATTTAATATACCTAACTACACTTGAACAAGTGTATAGGTTTACTTATTAATTTAGCTCACCTCACTTTATTAAACTATACCTACCACAAGATATAATTTGTATGCAAAGGTTTTTAAAAAGAAGTAAAGGAACCTTAAATTTATTAACTGGCTTACATGTAGCCTTACCATTACCTTATTCAAGTCATCAATAGGACAAAAGGGTTTAAAATTAACAGAGGGAGTGTGATATAAGAGATTATACTCTTTAGCTTATCTTAAAACATACTAAGTTGACCCTATCAATCTTTTAATGGCGTCCTTATTTAATTTTTGCAAAAAATAATGTTGATACGAATTTACTAATTACATTTAAAAGTTTGCACCGACCGATAAATACTCAGATAATGAAATTCCAGAGAGCAATACAAGGGCAAATCTAGAGTGTAACACCTAAAGAAGTAGCTACAAGAGTGCTGCAAGTCTAATTGCTCCTAAAAGGACACTTGAAAGAGCGCTCTAAGTCTAATTTCCTTTAATCAAAACCATTATACGACCATTGTAAGTTATTTTGGTATTACAATGGCAATAACAAGATCATTGTAAGTGTTAAGTTACTCCTAATAAGAGCGTTGTAAGATAACAATAAGTAACAATTCTCTTATAATATGCGCCTAAATCGACACTTACAGATGTCCTAAGAGTAAAAATTTTTACTCTTAGGACATCTGTAAGATTAAATTTTGCTTGTTGGGATATTTTTGTCACCATGATACAACAACTGTAAAAACCACTAATACATTTGTGTTTGATATTTATTAACATTTCAGCTAAATAGTCAGAATATCCAGACACATTCTGATTGCTAATTTGTTAAAACCTGAGTTTTTTAAATTAAAACTGAATAAAACATGCAACCTTTGTCTGATTTGACCTGTAAGCATGCGGAATTACTTTTGATAAATTTAACTGCTTATTAAGTAAGTATTAGAGAAATATAGAAAGATTTGAATTTAAAAGGAAGAGAAAATAACTAGGGCAAAATAAAATATGAAACGCATAAAACAGCTTTTTATAGTAATAGACCACATGTCTAGATGATTCAGCGTATTTATAATCATCTGCCTGCTTTCCTACGAAACATTGATAATATTAAAAATAATAAAATAGATATCAATAAAATGCTAAAAGCCAAAACCTTTTTTAACGTCAATGACTACTTTAACTGTAAATGGGATTCGTAATTATTGATAATTAAGTATTAAATTAATGTTTTATAATATTTATTATTTGTCTATTTGAATTTGTATTAAAATTGTAATGATTACGACATCAATATAATTTAGATTTAATAGAATAATTCAATTACATATTTAATTTAATTGAAATTTGGCAATATGTAATAGTATTTAATTCCAATTGGTGGTTTTCCTTAAACTTTATTTATGTATAATAATATAAATAAGAGCAAGCTAGTTGGAACATTTCTAGTTCAGCATTGAATCTACAATGTCTGCGTACATACGTGAGATAGTGAAACTGATTGCTGCAAATTTTAAATTTTATTTCTTAAAATTTACGTACTTTTGTAAATTACCATTTTATTAAAAAAAATAGCAGTGTCCATCTTGAATTAAATAAAAAAAACATTTTTCCTATTGCGTGTGAACCATACTTACTATACCCCCAACTAGCAAAATTTAAACTTACACATGTTCTAAGAGTAAAAATTTTCACTCATAGGACATACTTACAAACTGCTCTAAGTGTCGATTTAGGCGCATATTATAAGAGAATTCTTACTTATAGTTATCTTACAACGCTCTTATTAGGAGTAACTTACAATGATCTTGTTATTGGAGTTGCAATACTAAAATAACTTGCAACGGTCTTATAATGGTTTTTGTTTAAGGGAAATTAGACTTAGAGCGCTCTTTCAAGTGTCCTTTTAGGAGCAATTAGACTTGCAGCACTCTTGTAGCTACTTCTTTTGGTGTTACACTCTAGATTTGCCCTTGTATTGCTCTCTGGAATTTCATTATCTGAGTATTTATCGGTCGAGAGGAGACTGAATCAACAAGCTCTGCTATTATGAAAAAAGACGAAGTCATTCAATTTATTATTTACATTTTTATTGATATTTACAAGTTTCCGTACAGATTTATGCATTTACTAGATACGAGTTATTATGTTTTTATAAACTAAAGCAACTTGCGAATTAGATTTCTTCGAATGATTTGTAAAGTAAATTGTTTAATTTTCTCGTGCAAACTTTTAAATGTAATTAGTAAATTCGCATCAACATTATTTTTTGCAAAAATTAAATAAGGACGCCATTAAAAGATTGATAGGATCAACTTAGTATGTTTTAAGATAAGCTAAAGAGTATAATCTCTTATATCACACTCCCTCTGTTAATTTTAAACTCTTTTTTCCTATTGATGACTTGAATAAGGTAATGGTAAGGCTACATGTAAGCCATTTAATAAATTTAAGGTTCCTTTACTTCTTTTTAAAAATCTTTGCTTACAAATTATATCCTGTGGTTGATATAATTTAATGAGATGAGGTGAGCAAAATTCCTAAGTAAACCTATATACATGTATATGTATACGTGTAGTTAGGTATATAGTATATGTAGCTTAGTCTTATTATGTGAGTTTTCAAGTTTTTTTTTACATCTGGACAGAGATACTCGTGAGACTAAGAACTCAAGGAGCGGTTTTTTCCCGCACTCGCAGCGGTCGCGGAACTGCGGTTTTATTTCAAAACTCACGAGATCGCTAATTTGTGCGGTCACATAGCTATCGCGGTTGAAATAATTGCTAGCTAGCTAGCTATAGGCGGGCGACCGCTGTCACAGGAACCGTGAACAACCGCGAGCGCTGCGGCTGTAAAACGCATCGTAAATGAATGTGCTCTTAATTTATGCATATAAATCTACATTCTATAGAAGCGCTGCGGGCATGGGTAAAAACGCTCCGTAGGTTCTTAGACTACAGTAGTAGCGCGGGAAATACTACTCCCCACCCCAGGTGGAGACATAAAATTTTGCACTTAGCGCGGGCGGTAATAATAAAGAATGTCGATCTGATTAAATATTTAAAAAATACCTATTTGAGATTTAAGACGTTCTTTGTTTAACCGCCTTTAGTATAGACTATAGCCCATGTTCAAAGCAATGTAAAAAAAATTGCACGCTTAATATTTCTGGTGCCGAAACTGCCACGAATTCGCCTATTAAGACCACTGTCCTTTGGCAAATGTGAATTGTGTAAATAAAATTGAATATTCACAAAATTATATTATTTTTTCGTAATCCGTTTTATCTGTTTCAAAACTTTCATCATTATTCGCATCAAAACTAGAATCTGCCAGTTCAGATTAATTTTCAGACATGCTTTTTTTGGTTCTGTACGGAACCATCCAATTATTTACAAGCTAAATCATAATTTTCTGATGAACTAGTGTCACTTTGATCAGGTAACTTTGGTTTGTTTATTGAGTCTGTGTATTTTTTATGATCTTTTTTCCGCTATTCGCTTTACATCTCTTATTTTTTTTCCACTACTTAAATTCGATGTTAATTATTGCAAATATTTTGCCCGTTATTATTTAACAGTAAATCTATAAGTCTTTTATAAGAAATAATATTCTAATAGGGCTCTACTATTATGCTTTTACTCTTAAAATTGACTTGGAAAATACCATTCACACCTACTACCTCTTAGCTTTATAGCTGTTGCATGCAAAAGTTTATTAAGGATACAAATCTAATAAAACACTTACTAAAGACGTTATTAAGAATGAATAAACTACTAAGATGCTTTTTTTAAGCGCAAGTAATAATCAAGAGCAATTGTTCTTGGTAAATGCATTTGTAAGTTAACTGCCTTATAAATGTCTTGCAACGATTCCTTATACGTCTCTATAAGAGATTATATTGAGAGTTACCTACTGTCTTTGTAGTAAAAATTGCCTTGAATCATGCTTTTCTAAGATATATTGTCATAGGCAAGACACATATAGGTCTGCTATAAGACTTTAGTTCTTAAATAAAATTGCTACTTGGGTCATTTATCAATTTCAAACCATTAACATATTTGACTAGTTGCACTGTTAACAAATGCTAATGAGGTCATTCCTATCCCGTATTACGACGGCTAATGACGGTCCGTGAAATGTAAATGGCGGAGCGACATTGATAAATGGATCAAATTGGACCTATGAGGTCAGCTTAGACGCATTTATCCAGTTGCTTAGGTTGCATTTATTGGAACTATTATTAGCTGGAACAAAATTGTTCATTTTATTGTCCGCCCAATGTCGAGGGGCTAGCGTACGTCTCTAAATCTATCGACCATCCGCAAGGCTCGGGCTCGATTCTGATAGTAGCAGGCATTTGTCCGATGAACTTTTAGATGTCTGCATTTCCGGGTCTTGGAGGTTATTAAATTTATTCTGATATTTAATTAAACTATTTATTTGTATTAGAATAGTTGATTAATACTCAAAACACAAGCATACGTAAACAAATACTTTGAAGTTATATTCAATGGTTGACACCTGTTCAGTGATATTTTTATTATTATAATTTTTTCAAGTACAAGGTATTAAATCTGAATGGAATTCATACTACTTAGTTTACTGTTTTGTAAATTTTGTAACCAAATAAGTTTTTTCTATCTTACTCTCATCCTTACTCAATTGTTTATTCTATTGCAATAGAGTTATGACCATTAATTACTTATTGCAAAAAAGTGAAATAATGCAATGTTTTAACCTTATTCGCGACTTTATATCGAATTTGGTAGGCAGATGTATATATTCTATTAATCGATTGGCATTCTTTATTAAAAATAAAAAAGCGAGAGTCTCTCACCAATATATGGAATTAAAATTTACTTTTTTATTGAAGTTATTCACTCAAGCTTTTGATAGTAAGCTCTTTCGAAACTATGTTAAAGTTTCTAGAAAAAAATTTTTTCTTGAAGTTCATCATTAGACAGATTGTTACTTGAAGTTGAGGAATCATAGAAATTCGTTTTCACCGAAATTTAATTTGTAGGCTTTTAGAATTGCAAATGAAGTGTTCCTAATCAAATGTTACTACGAAACCTTAACGTGCGAGTGCAAATAGCATTTGTCTACTCTTAATGCAAAACCTCTGTAACAATATTTCATCAAAATTTACAAATCAGTTTCTTAAAATAAATGAAATAGTTTTATTATTGCCCGTGAATAGACTAGTAACTAATAACATTCTACACAAGCAAATACCCTTTTACGTATTTGACGTATCATACCGTTAACATATGCTAAGGAGGTCATCCCTATCCCGTATTACGACGGCTAATGACGGTCCGCGAAATGTAAATGGCGGACTGACGTTGATAAATGGAGCAAATTGGACCTGTGAGGTCCGTTTGGATTCATTCAGTCAGTTGTTTAGACAGCATTCATTTGAACTATTTCAAATAAAATTCTATTCGCTTAATTATTTGTTAAACACAATTATTTGACGAGTACTGCGTTTATGCGTTGAAAATATTATGATTTTAAATATAAAGTTTTTTTTATGATTTTGGAAGGCAAACAAGCAGACAGATATCCTGATGGTAAAAAATTCGTGGGTTGCCAGTCTGAGGCTGGTAGGTATATTAGGGCTCGAACAAAAGTAAGTTTACCGGCTACCTTATCCTCCAAACCGGAAAACGTCATGATGTTATGGCGGCAGGAATAGGTAAGGCGGTGGTACTAATCCGGGTGAGTCGCTGTGAAACTCTACCACCTAGTCTGATGTCACGATGTTAGTATCGGTGAGCCTATGCTCGCCTTTTACGAGCTGCCTGGCAGGAATGCAGATGGTCTATTCTGCAAAGGAGCCCGGACCACCACGGGAAAAAAAAGGTTGTTGATATTAAAGGACCCAGAAATAGGTAGTGTCTAATAGTAATAACAGTAGTAGCAGTATCGTAGATTACTGAAGTTTCTGTGTGATTGTTGAAATTATATTGTAATAATAGTGATTAAAAAGTTTATGAAAAGATGGTTGAAAAACTTGGTTGTAAAAAGATTTAACTGCAACAATTAAGCCCGATCGAAGAATTAAATAAAACCGACTCCAACTTTTTAATAAAGGCTTAGACATTTGGTATTTTTTTTATGTAGAGTACGTTCAAACTTATTACAATAATTATTATCTCAGCCATCAGCCTCTCATTTTAAAACCGATTCTGACAAATTCCTATTAGTAAGTAAGTAAGTATTTTTACGCCCATATCCCCGAAGAAGTAGGCAGAGGCACAATCAGGGCACAAACGACTAGCCGAAGACACTACAATATGATAGGTGGTAAGCCTATTACCAACTGGACTCCAAACCCGAGCATAATTTTTTTTATTAGAAAATTTAAAAAAGTGATTTTGTATTTTTTTGTTGCTCGACCCCGGGGATAGAAACCTAAGACATCAATAAATCAAGTCCGATGCCGGACCGCTAGACCACAGAGGCGATAACTCCTATGATGAAAATTGTTACTAATTCATACATTCCCTAAACTCCTTAACTGGTGACATATTATGACACTGTTAACATATTAAGCAAAGGTTATCCTTTCCCTTAAAGTTTTATGTTATCCAGATTCTCGTTATTATGCATAACGAGAATTTGGATAACATAAAATGGAAATAGTACAGTGACATTAACAAATGGGGCATTTATATTAAGTACATCGTTTTAGATTATCGACCACACATCCTAATAGACGCCTACTCTTTATAATTTTGCTTTGAAACAATTCTGGCAAATAGCTGAGGTGCGGGGAAGCGAGGAACTGCTTTCTTATTGGCCCTTGCAATGACAACACGTCTTATTCATAAACAGATATGCAAGATTAGGGATATTTAATACGAACAATATATTTTATCGATATGCCTTTTATTTTATGAAGTACGACATTGTAACGGATTACATAGCATTTTGTTATTGCACGTCACATCGCAGCTATGCAACTCAACGTGTCAAAGTCACACAGTTTTGCGGTTGAGAGTAATATCCGTACTTGAATATGTTAGGTTAGGTTAGATACATCTGTAATTGACGTTTTGTATGGGGGCAACATAAGTCAAATATTTTTAATGTAATAAATATATACCTTGATTAACTAAATATAGTTAATCAAGGTATGAACCATTTCTTCCTATGCACATTTGCCATTCTATAGGTAATTTATTGATCGCTCTACTAAAAAGCTATTCAAACGGGAATCAATAAAATCTTTGGACGTGGTTTGGACTGCCCCGTCGAAATTGAATTTTTCGAAAAAAAGTAGTAATCGGTTGGAACTAGGTTCAGGTGGATGTTTTTTTACATTCCAATTGATGCTCTTCTAATTGAGAAGCCGTCTGTTGTGCAGAATGTGGTCTAGCATTGTCATGAAGCAACAGTGGCGTAAAGTGTATAAAATAACCTTTTGCAAAATGCTGAGATTTAATACACTTTATTTAGAATTTGGAATTCGGAAACCAATTCTCTCGTCTGGTTTCTTTAAACCAAATTAGATTTTTTTACTTTATGATCTTGTGGATACCTGATATAAAAGACATACTTATCAAATTGAATTGTTTTAATTCATTCGAGTGATTCCCATCTGAACTACAGAATATCGTTGAAATACTGTACACAAATTAGTTTTAAAATTGTCCCAGCCCTTTGAAAGTTTTATGACATACTGACCCCAACATCGCCTATCGGAACCAGTCTTGAATTTATATCACCCAGATAACCACCTAATTAACTTAAAAGAGTTTAATTGAATCGGCTCAACTATTTTGTTATTCAAGGACAAATAACAGCACCCTCTTCCGCGTTTAGTTCAGAAGTTCAGTTTTCCATCGTGTTAGTTCGGGTCCGCTAAATAAAATAAATCACCTGCCCCTCTGCCAGGTAAAACAGGTAATTTTCAACAAGATCACTGGTGATAAAGTGGTGTGCAGCAACTTTCCTGGGTTATCGACCGCTTTACCCATTCCTGCCGCTTTAAAGGCCGGAGGGTAGGGAAACTAGTAGATTTGCACAATAGGCCTTACATTCCGACCATAGGACAGCAACGCACCTGTAATATCAATGGTGTCTATAGGTAATGATTATCTGTTACCATTACGAGAGCCGTGTGCTTGTTCGCTGACTTCTCATATGAAAAAGAGTAACTATGCAGAGGCCAACTCAAAAGTACACAGAGAGAGAAGTTTTTTATTGTTTCTGTCAGTGCTTAAATTTATCGACAAAATACCATAATACTTACATACAAAACCGGTACAAGACCGGTATCCTATTCAAGGTAAATAAACAAAAATATCGATAAAATAGATTTGCACATTAGTCCATCACTAGCTGTATGCAAAAGAATGTGATAGCTTGAAAATCAGATGTGTAAGAAAGGGATATAAACCCGCATCTAACAATGACTGACCAGTATATGATGAACTCCGATAAATATCAAATAATTTAAAATATAATTATGAATGTTATTATTTTTAATTAACCTACGGAAAGTTGTACCATCTTTTCGGTAATGTGAAGTGCGGCTTTTTTTACTGTACCATTTAATTGAACAAACAGTCATTTTATACCTATTTTTTCATTTTTTATACAATAATGCGACAATGTTTACAGGTCACAAACCTGGTCATTACTGTTCATATCTTTTTAAGTAATAAGCTACAATTACACTTATGTGTTGACAGAACCGTGTTGCCTTATATGCGGCGTCTATTAGGATGTATGGTCGATGTTTTAGATTAATTTGTGGTCAGTGTCAGACATCTTCTTCTTCTTTTATAAAAATGGCTTTCGATCGTTTTGCACGACTACTTTGCCAATGTCAAGTTAGTTAATTAGTTTATTCTTATAAAGTCATAAGTCACTATGTACAAAGTCATTTCAGGTCAGGGTCAGGGTCTTGAGTAAAGCGATGGCTTCGTTACTCAAGCTCATCCTGTGAGATTTGACGGCAGCAAGAAAATAGATGATACACTAATTTCTTCATGATTATTTCATTTGTACTTTCACTCAACAAAATTAATCTAATCCGACCTAAATTAACCAATTTCACTCAATATAAATACGAAATTCAATAATAATGAAAAAATTACGACCACCCTCATTCACGATGGCACCAAAACCCAGTGTCAGACTTATTAAGGTTGTAGAAGATTTTCAGTATCAAGATGTGATGACCCCAACACCCGGGAATTACCTTACTAAACTATTCAACTTTTAGTGCAGTCAACTGGAATGGATAAGTACTGTGATCACTTATCCAAATCAACACTCCCTTTTTGCCGCCAAATCAAAAGTGTTAGCCATTATTGGGTCTCGTTTCTGAAACTATGATTGCTAGTGTCACTCACTGTCACTTATCTATTTGATTTAGTAGAGGAATCCTTACCCAGGCAGGGATCCATCAACCTACCTAATCCTGACGCTGTAATGGCAGTCTCATATTTCAGCAACCATAACCCTCCGAAGTAGGGAAGCCGGTAGACTTGCACAATTGACCTGACACGCCAGCCACAGGACGTTGATGCACATCTATAAATATAAAACAAAGATGGTTTTGTTACAGCATAACTCGAGATTTGCTGGATCTATTTTCATGGTTTCCTAATCGTTGGATTTGTCTCCGCCCCGAATTGCAGAATACATCTTCAAAACAATGAAAAATCTACAAATACATAAGTATGAAAGAATAATCATCTATATATAAAAGAAAGTCTTGTTGATTATATAGATTAGGCAGAAAATTGATGGGGAGGTAGCTTTAAACCGGGAGAAAGACATAGGGTACATTTTATCCCGTACCACAGCTAAAGTAAAAGTATAAAAGCTAAACTAGGAAAAACAACATTTTTATTTTTCCCATACAAACTTAACGGGTGGAACGAAGTTCGCCGGAACAGCTAGTTTAATATATGGTGTTTTTAGGTTTTCTCTTAACACCTGGAGAGCCACATATAATACTGTCACCACTGCCACTGTAATAATACCGATTACAGTCTTAATGGCATGAGACGACTGCCTAAAAATCCATTTGAGATTATTTTCGACATTTTTCGTCAAATCTATCGTTCGATATCTAGATATTAAATAGCGCTATCAAAATTTCGAGAAACTTTACTGGAAACTGCTTAACGTTTTTACTGGAAACTGCTTAATCGTAATGTGGAATTTTCAATAAATTGAAAAATAAATTCTAAGTTATGTAAAAATAATGTTACGTAAAATTAAACGCACATTTAATTTCTTAATAAATGAGACGTGTAGTTAAAATTTCAGAATAACTTATTTAAAATACCAAATTTGCTCAGTCTCCTTCGCCGCTATCGAGCATGTTTTGAATCGATACCCGATTTTAGATATACCACAATTTGTAGTCTTTGTAATTTTTTTTTATTTACAACAAAATATTCTGTTTTAAAACTTGGTAGCTTTAAAAGAAAGTAAGAAATAAATCACTCGAATCCGCAAAATCTTCGATTGTAACTTCATTGCAATTTCCAAAACCATTAGTGGTATAATTGTGGCGTTAGAAGCTTAAATTCGAATACAAATCGATATCGAGATTGAAGGTGAATAGACGTGGGGTGTTGCAACGAAATTGCTTAGTAATTTACATTTCGCTTTGCGGAACATTAGTTCGAACGATTTAGATTGGGTGGTATTTATTCTTGGGAAATTTGTAGGCCTCTTTTCAAACTTGCTTTGGTTTTTGATTTAATTATATCGAACATTTGCAAATGTTTTGCGCTTGATGAAACTTTGCTTTTAATTAATTATTAATCAAATAACATAAGGCTTAAGGCTAAGATATTCGAGCGAGGCACAACTCACTCACGTCAACCAGCACGCGGCGATTATTTTACAAAATAATATGTGATATGGGATGAAACAAAAAAAATGAAAAGTAGACATAGTTTTTAAAACGTTACTTGTTTTACTGACTCTTTGTAAGTTTAAATGTGAAAAATCTATACTAATATTATAAATCTGAAAAGTTTTTGTTTACTTGATTGTGCTAATCTCAGGAACTGCTGGTCCGATATGAAAAATTATTTAAGTGTTAGGTAGCCCGTTTACTGAAGAAGGCTATAGGCTATAATGAATCATCACGCTAGGCACAATAGGAGCGGAGCACCAATGAATATTGTTTCAAACTAAACTAAGCCTCAACAAACACTGAGTTTTTCCTTGGCGGACTTATGTTACCACAGTATGTCTCTATATCTCACTATATTTTTTTTGTAAATCAAATCAAATGAAAATCTTTATTTGCTATAACAGGGATTGAACATATTGTAGTGTTGATAAAAATAAAGTTATGACCTTTAAACCTGTTGAATCAAGAAGTGGCATGCAAATATTAAGTTTAATTTAGTTAAGATTGAAATACATAAAAAAAACTATAATTTAATCACAATTTACAAATTCAATTTCGGTGATTAAAAGCTTTCTAATATAACCATAATTATACAAATTTTATTTTGCTGTCCTATATTTACAGTTAAACTTAAGTCATCATTTTGTCAAAATATAATATATGTATAATTATTACAAACATAAAAAAAAACACTTCCGCCTAAGTATGTTTAATTATTCTGTCATCATGAGCTATTAATAATTAAAAAAAAACAAGTCTATTAAAAAATAAGTATTTGACCATTTCACAGTTTCATGTCAAAAAATATCATTTAATGTTTAAAGTGACTTATTTAATAGCCAGGACTTTAAAGTAAACTTAAATTGATTTCCTTTTAACATTTTAATATTGGCTGATAGATGATTGTATATCCGTATGGCCGTAAGACATGTGCTTCTAAACATGGTTTTGTTAGCAATTTTAGGAAGAATTATATTATATTTATATTGACTGCGTAAGTTTTTACAATTTGTGGATTTCCGAGTAAAGAACTCAAAATTACGTTTAACAAATAAACAAATTTTCAATATGTAACTTCCTGATAATGTCAAAAATTTCTTGTCTTTAAATTGATTCCTGAGAGTTTTAGTTGAATGCATATTATAAATTGTTCGTAGACATTTTTTTTGTAAAAGTTAAATGTACGTTGACTGAATTTCCCCAATAAATTATACCCTATGTTAATAGTGGGTAAACAGAACCATAGTATGCATTTCGAGATACATATTCGTTTGTCGTTTCCACCAGGATCGATAACATGTAACAATGACTTGAATTTTTTTTGTTCATATTTTCTGTGTGTACCTTCCAGTTTAAATGTCGGTCTATCTCCACCCCAAGAAATCTAAAATGTTCCATTTCCCCAATTTTTACATTTGACTGCTTTATAGTTAATGATAATGGTTTAGTTTTATAGTTTATAATTTGCATAAATTTTGTCTATTGAGATTAACTTTTAGATTTATGGAATCAAGCCAGGTGGTAACCTTCTTTAGTGTTGAATTTATCCTGTCTTCAAATATTTCTTGATTTGGATTTTTATCAGAAATATGGATCATCGGAAAATAGCACGCATAACTCATTTGTTATTTCAGGAAGTTCATGTATGCTAACCAGAAAGAAAATGGGACCTAAAATACTGCCTTGTGGTACTCCTAGTATGACATCACTGTATTCAGATATTACTATCTCGATAATTCAGTTATTTTTATTTAGGTGACCAACGGCTGTCGCCTGGGTCCTTCTTTTTAAATATGTTTCAAATAACTTAAGAGTGTTACCCCGTATACCCCGTACCCCGTTTTCTAACTGTATTAATAATGTGTCATGCACCACACAGTCGAATGATTTGGCTAAATCAATAAATAAAAATATAAACCTTTTTTTGTCATTGATATCATCCCATATTCTCTACATAATTTTAAAAATAGCTAAAGATGTATTATTTCCTCTCTGAAAGCCAAACTGATTGCCATTGAGAATATTATCCGTATTTAAAAATGAAATATTCGTACGTTACGTTGTACGTTATTTAAGTTCCTTATGTCTAGAGTTAGATAAGATTTCTAGTTGTTTTTTTTTATTAGTTATGTGTGGTAATTATTAGTCTGTTAATAAATGTTTTCTTTCTTTCTTCAAAATTTTAATCTTATTTTTTCCACACAAATTGTTAGTAACTTTTAATGTCAAGCGATACGAAGTTCATCGTGTCTGCTAGTTAAACATGTGTATGGTTAGATTTGAATTTACGGAAATCCTTACATTATATTAAAGAAAGTTATGCCAGTTAAATTAGTTAGGTATAACTCAAGAATGGCTTGACCGATACGGCTAAAAATTGACGGGCTAAAGAAGCAAGAAAAAGACATAGGTACATTTTATCCCATTCTAGTAGGAAACTAGGAATAAACATTATTTTAATTTTTTCCATACAAACTGAGCGGATAAAACGAAGTTTGCCGGAATAGCTAGTATGGAGTCATTCTATGTAACAAAAACATTTCGGAGAAGGAAAATTTGTGGAGATCGACATTCGAATATTATATAAATTTGAAAATATAACTAGGTATAAATGTTTCAATACACTCACCTGACATTTTGTTACATATTACAAAGGAAAAATTTCATTTTGATCCTTAAATGATATATCACAAACAATCTTTAGATAATAGAAAAAATCCTTGAAAAATTGCATTCCCACAATTCAATTGCACCCTAAGAGGGTGCACTTTTACTGATGATGCCAAAGAATAGGAAATCACAGAACTGTCTCTTTTTTAGAGTAACGAGGTACACAATAAATTAAGCTCAGTAAAACTGCAATAACCGACTCCAACTATTTCATTGGGGATCACGTCACGATTTGAAGATTATTTTTTCGAAATATAGAAAATATTTCCAAAATGGCTCCACATAGACTTTATCAACATCCTTCTAGTGCCTTCTGAAGTATAATTTATAATGCAGTTCACTAAGCTTGATGACCTCAACAATGAATGATTTGTATCAATAATGAGGTCATCAATATAAATAAAAAATGTATACGTTACTATGTTATATAACTCAAAACCACAAGTCGGATAGTGATAAAATTACTATAAGAGCACCTTGAAATAATGATCTCTCTTTCTAAAACAAAAACTAATAAAATTAGTTGACTTTTGATGGAGTTATCGCTAATAAACATACAAAAAAATATCAAGTCGAATTGAAAAACTCCTCCTTTTTTCAAGTCGACTAAAAAGCATTAATGGGATCATAATTTAAACTTAGACCTATCTTGCTCACGTCAGCTTTCAAACAAATATATCTGCATAGAAATCGGTCCATCCGTTCATAACATATGATGTCACAGAAACATACACACAAACGTCTAACTTACGTTTTCGTGTTCACTTTTCATCGGGGGTTAAAAATGGTTGTCCGTTTCTACGTAGTCTCACTTCTTTGCACCAAAAGCTGCGAAATACAATATGTTGGGGTGTATGAGGTTTTTGAATGGCAGCTATAAAATTGCAATTTCATAGTAATAGTGATTTATTGTAACTATTTTGTTACTTTATAGCTAGGTGTATAAGAATTGTAAGTATCATTTTTATTGGAGACCAGATATTACCAACGGCTTCTGTTGCATTCTTTATACAATTCGTATTATGTGTATATGTTCTTTTGTTTATTTCTAATTTGATATTGATTTATTACAACTGTATAATGTCGTATAGGTGTACGGCATTGGACTTGACTCAGTAAGTATTTAGTCCCCGGGTATGAAATGTGCTAATAAAAACAAGATTGCCCGGAATCGGATATGTGCCCGTTTGGTGATAGTCTTGCCACATTGGGGGATTTTGGGTCTTGAGCACGCCTTATAAGGGGGTTATGCCTTTACCTATATCTTCAAGGATACGAGCATGAAAATACTGTAGAGTTGTTATATTATATTTCTGAAAATCGACAGTATTACATTAATCAATCACTGCCTACGTCTTTGTTCGTTTTTTACTGCTTTATATTATATCGAAACAACCATTTCAACAATTACATTCTTAGAATTAGAAATTGCGTATCGTTTAACAGTACCGTATATCTACCAGCAAAGGTTATATCAAAATTGGTTTGGATAATATATCATATACTAGCTTCCGCTCGCGATTTCGTCCACGTGAAATAATTTGGGCTATTAACTTTGGACTAATGCTAACTTTAACCCGCGACTTTGTTCACATAGGTGTAAGTACTGGGTCTTATAATCTTGTATCATGAATATTGTAGGTTATACTCAAATAATTAAACTAATGTTATTTTAAGGTACTTCTACGTACACTATATTTTTAGATATATTTTCTAGTGTACCTTAAAATATAAACATACTCTGTTGCGTGATTTTTTTGAACTTTTAAAGGCAAAAAATTCTGTCAAACATGAATTTTGCAAAAATCACCGATTTTGAAACATTAATCATTGGTTCTCCACTCCTGTTGGTCTTGGCGAGAAGATTTATAGCGTACAAGCTTCCTCGATAAAAGAGCTATCTACGATTGAAAGAATTTTTCAAATCGGGCCAGATAAGCGCGTTCAGGTAAACAAACAAACTCTTCAGTTTTATTAGTATATATTAGTAAAAAGCATGTACTTTTATATATGTATATCAATCATCTCTGTGGTGTAGCGGTCCGGTGTTGATTCAATTTCATACGGTCACAGGTTATATTCCCGGGACGGAAACATAAAATAATGTGTTATTTAAAATTTCTAATAAAAGCGTTGCCCAGAATCAGGTAAATGTCCAATATGCACCCAATGGCAATTGGTTTGCCATCAGTCATATCGTGGGACTTTGTCTTGTCGTGTCATTATAGTCATGGGTGTCATTATAGTACATCTGTTTAAGTTTACGGGGGTATCCCCGTAAACTTGCGTGATGATATTTTTTGTCTATGTATTTATTTCACTAACACAGTGTACATTCCAATTATCTTCTACTTAAATGTTTGTGAAATGTTAGATACTTTAGTTATTTGATAATAATTATGCAGGTGTGGTACACTAATTGGAAACAGAAAATCAGCTCGCGCTGGTTTATTATTACCTTAGCTTTAAACGTGGTTTTGGTAAACTGCAGTAACGTTATAGTTTAAATAGTGAAACTCTGCATAACCAGAAACTACACTTGTTTCGAAATAATAACTATTACGTTATTATGTAGATAGTAGTAGGGGAGGTTAAGAGAAAATTTCTGCAGTTTATTATGATATGGGAGATATTTTGTACCATTGTGAAACACATCTATCATAAAATCTTTATTAAGACTAGTAAAGGCTAATAAATAGTAAATTTTTTTTTTTGGTTTAAAATGTGTTATTCAGAACGGTAGGTTTACTGCATGCCAATAAATGCATGAGTAAATGTTATACCGATTTGACCGTTATGTACGGGACTGTAGAAAGAAGGGTTAGAAAAATAAAAGAAAGTCATCTATGTTCATTAGCCATCCGATTGATATTCCCTTATCTGAGACACATTATGCACGTACACTATTAATATCGGTTATGTTCGAGTATAATAATTAACAGACTGTACCTTTTCTTTAAACTTTAGACGCTTCACGCACTGATAAGAATAAAACATTAAGCGAACTTTTAAAAGCTTTTATTTAACTTTCAATGTATGTAAATATGTTTATTCGGGTGGAATTATTGAACACAATTTTGAAACAGATAATTTCAACCGATTGAGCTGAAATTTTGTATACCTATACGTTTATTTTAGATGACAATACGTGAGAAAATACTCGACGTCATTCTAAATCCAGTATGGCGGAACATCCAAGATGGCGGAATATTTATTTTGGTTTATTTATTTTTAGAACGTTTTAATAAAAGCTTTTTCTTAAAAGTTATTTTGATTTAAATTAATTATTTTCACCCATCTTATCAACAAAGTCCAATTGGTCAACATTGTGCTGGAATGACTTGATATGAAGCATCCTGGCCTCTTTTGCTATAGTGATTTCTTATTTGAAACTTAGAAAAGTGGAAACTAAAATAAGAATATCCCCTGCAAAAGAAGATTTTAAGTAGACCTTAGATTTAATCCAAATTTGATAATAATCGGAAGATGGAAACAAAGTTTCATCTAGGATTACCTTTGTTATAGTCTTCAATAATTGAAAAGAAATTCCTAGTCACGCTGTTCACGGATTAGGTGGGATGGAAGCAAAATCTAAAAAAGAGTAACAAGACTCTATCTCGACATTTCTTGCTACAGTATGCTTCGTTCCCATTGGGGTTTCATATACCAAACGTAAAAGCATTCTTTATTAACATAAATTGTCATTTTAACCCCCGACACAAAAAGAGGGATGTTATAAGTTTAACGTGTCTGTCTGTATGTGTGTCTGTCTGTCTGTGGCATCATAACTCCCGAACGGTTGCAGTGATTTCAATTTAGCTTTTTTTGTATTAAAGGTAACTTATGTGCTAGTGTTCTCATACATGTATGATGAAAATCGGTTGAGCCGTTTAAAAGTTGTGGGGAGAGTAACCGAATGTCAGCATTTTTTTTACTTTTTCAAAGGAAATTAAGTTCTTGTGTCGGTTTTTTTTTTAATTTTTAATTTAATTTTGTATTATTTATTTCGTTTAATACTTCAGTTACACAATTAGAATATGTTATAAACATTTCATATGTTTGTACAGAATAAACCTTTACTAGTAGTAGGTACTATAATTTAAGATAAGTAACATTAAAGAACAGACTTAGATTCTAATAACGATTTTATCATCAAATTCTGACTTTGTTGCAATGGGACAGTATCGAAAGCGCTCCAAAATCTACAAAATGTAATAAAAATCAAACGCATCGTTTTTACAAATAGTTGAATTTTCACTGACTTAGAAAAAAGGAGGAGGTCAAATTGTTATATTTTTACCCCTTACACTCTTTAATATGGTACTCGATTTCTACAACATTTAATTGATTAGCATACTTAAAAAATATAAGAGTATAAGAGGTAAAAGTAATACAATTTGACATCTTATTTTCTTCGAAATCCATTGCAAAGCCAACGATTTGCAAAAGCAGTGATTTTGCATGACAAAGAAGCAGACGCAAGCAGAAAAACTTCTGTGCGACGTTTTACATTTAAAACTATTTTTCTCACCTTAAACATATGCCTGCAGTATGCCTTCCTGTAAAAAAGAGGATTACAATATATTTTCTGGTAAGCGCCGACGATAAGACCATACAACCCTATAATTGGTATTATATTTCATGTAACCACGCTACCTGCATGTCCGAATAAGGGCTCCTGTAGGTCGTTTTTCATCCGTCATTCCGTACACCCTTGGGAACGCTTTAGTTTCAATAAAGGGCCAGATAAGCAGGAGGGAGTTACGACGGCGAGGTTTTTGTACCCTAACTTATTTTTCTCTGACATTTCCAAAGGGTTTTGTGAAGAATGTGAAGGTTTTTAATTTATTAAGTATTTTTTGTGTAAATTTACATTGTGGAGATAGTTATGTGAAGTAAATGTAATGTTTTCAGGGTTTATTTATTTATGTGAATTTAGTTTACAATAATATTCTATTAGATGGCTAACTAATTATTACATATAAAATACCTAGCAAGGACTAAAAATGTGGAAAACTAGATCTAAATTCCTAGTTATTAAATTTTTAGAAAGAGTACTTATTATGACATAATATTATGTAGGTATTCAACGAAAATTACTTATTATTATTACTTTTAAATCAGAAGGAAGGTATAAAGTCAGTTGACATATCAGTATTGTTAAACTACAAAAACACCTTATTATTAGTATTTACTGGCAGTCCGTTCTTGACATTCATCAAATGTATAATATATACTTTCCCTTGAATTACTCTATCTATTTAAAAAAAACACAGCACAATTCTTTTCGAAATTTTAAGTATAAATCGGGACAGATAGTAGAAAACTATTTAGTTTAATACTTTATATTGATTACGGCCGCAAATAGTTTAACACTTAAAGAGTGCGAAATGTTTTCTTCGGAATACCCAAATGACAGGTCCTGAGATTCATGGACTTGGTCCTATTGTTAAAAAACTATCACTCGCAATACAAATATAATATGCTAAATTTGATGTTAGATCAATTCGTCTAATTTATTCAGAGATATTAATACTATTATTTATTTATACTATTTTCACTATTTATTAATTTTACTATTTATACTATTTGCTAAATTTGGTATTAGATCAATCCGTCTAATTCATCCAGTACAAATAGTATTAATTATAGTAACTCGACGCCTAAACAGTCTTGGATGTAATTTTTTTAAAACTTTTTAAATAAATATTTAGTAGATATTTTTTTGAAGTTAGGCATATTATGAAAAATATACCAAAGAGAAATTTCAAAATGCACCCGAATCTGTAACATAAAAGTAACAGCATGAAGTTTCCTACTTCAGAAACATTCACACAATTGTTTTAGTGCGATATATATTATATCGTTACTTATAGACTTCTAAAATGTTGTGTTTAATAATGCCATAATCAATTATAACTTTTCACGTACGTACAAAAGCACATTGACTCATTTTTTCTAATTTTTAAGCCTTTAAGTTGTTTTTACAAGAGCTACTTGCACGATCATGAATCATTGAATTTTGGGTTAACTTCCAACTATGATTAAATTACTTACTTGACTAATGACTCAATAAAATTATCTCAGGTAAGTGCAAGTGACTTTAATAAATGCATAAATAATAAGTTTTATATATGTGCTTTCACCGTGTTGTCCCGGGTTCACTGAGTAGAAAAGCAAGCAGTGAGGCTTTGGAATTCTCTTCCCGTAGATATCAGGAGAGCTCCAAATATTAATATTTTTAAAAGTATGTTAAAGCGTCACTTTCTACGTTCACTGTGATTAA
>NJDC01004248.1:60261-86443 GCA_002245475.1 Calephelis virginiensis
CGAAATCGATTTACTCAAGATTTATGGTAATGGGATTGAGTATCTACGTATATTTTCGGTTAAGATTTTATGTTTTATGTATTTCTGGTGCTTGGAGCGAGTTTTCAGAAAGAGATTGGAGATTTTTGAATTCTCTAAATATTAATTTATTTTTGCAGAAAGTTTTTTTTTACAACAAATGTTTAAAGAAAACACAAATAACAAGCAAGGTACAAAAGATAACCATATCGCTTATAAGATAAACAATACAGTACCACCATCTTTGACATATACTAAACTAATTTTAAGTTATTATTTTCTAATTGTCTTATTCAATGACAGCAATAGAAATAGACAAAACACATTGGTGCGGGCAGATTAGTTTGTGTATAAAATTAGTTTCCTTGCAAAATTTTGAATGAAAAGGTCACAAGTTGACATGTCTGGTCTAATCTGCGATATCTAAAATGTACCATCATTTTTCTTTTTGTAAAAATGAAAAAAGGTAAGATGCATCTAAAATGAATTCAGTGGGTTCTCAGCAGAATTACCAACATTAACTCTTGGTTATATACCAATCATAAAGAAATTGCAAATATTTCGAATAAAACTTAGCCTTAAAATACATGAAATAGCTTTGATGCTATCTTTTTTAAAGAATAACGTGTTACTAAACTCGACGTCTTACAAGTTCAATGAATTTTGAGTGCAAGGAAAATATTTAGCCTTAAACGCTTAGCCATAACACACTACACAAATCACAAGTAAGATATACTTTACAGTTGACCTAAGATAGAAAAAAGGTTAAAAATCGAAAAGCTTGTAATTATTCTAAACTATGTTCCTTTCCAGTTTCATCTAATCCGTTCAGTTTTTGCGTAAAAGAGTAACAGACGTAGACCCATTCTAACAAACTTTCGCATTTATAATAACAGTAAAATTGTTAAGAGATTGGACCAACTAATACCAAATATTGTTGTCAGATACGACCTGTAACAAATATGGAAACGGATTTCTTGAAAGAAACAAACAAATAAAAAAAACACAAACGACAAGGTTTAATCGTTTCCAAACTAAAACTAGGATGTTGATCTTTTCGCGTGAGTTTACCGATTACGATATGATCAGCCTTTCATTGCGATTTTAATAAACCTTAACTTCTTTTGCAATGTAAGTCATACTCCAATAAAATGGACCTAATTTTTTTATGCTATAGGAAGGCAAACAAGCAGACGGATTTCCTGATGGTAAGAAATTCACGCCGCCTAGAGACACCAAAGGTAGTAATGATGCGTTGCCAACCTGAGACCGGGATGTTAGGCCTCGAGCAAAAGTAAATTTACCGGCTACCTTACCCTCCGAACCGGAACACGTCATGACGTTATGGCGGTAGGAATAGGTAAGGCGGTGGTACCAATCCGGGCGAGTCGCTGCCAAACTCTACCACCTAGTCGGAATTCACGGTGTTAGTGATGGTAAGCCTATGCTCGCCTTTTACGAGCTGCCTGGCAAGAAAGGCAGATGGTCTATTCTACAAAGGAGCCCGGACCAACACGGGGAATTAAATAAACTTAATAATTATGCTTTATATCGCTTTATAAACATTCCGTGTAGATCGGGAGGACACTGTTAGTAAACCTGCTTTACTAAATGCAGAAACAAAACAATAACCATTGCATATACGATCAGTTAAACCTTGAAAATGTTGTTTGAAATAATAACTTTAAAGATCTTGTACAGTCATTAAATAAATAGTTAAACAAATCACGAAAGGGTGTTCCACCATGAAACTTTAAAACTCGATAAATATACTAATAACGTTAAAAATATTTTTTGTTGTTTAAAAAATATTTTTTTTTAATTTTAAATAAGAATCAAAGCTTAAGCTATTTTGTAGTTATTATAAAGATATATCATCACGGAAAGACAGAGAAGGTAAACTTTACCCAGATAAGCAAGGCATAGCTCGGGGACCAATGTTCGATGCTCAATTGATATGCGTTCAAAGTTATAAATTTGGTATATGGTTAAGGCTGAATTTTAAAATGGAATGGTTAAAGTTGAATTTAAATACGATCGACGTAAAAACGAGTTAAGTTAACTCTCAGGAGTGTCAACCATGTAAATTTAAGTGTCAAAGAATATTTTTTTTGCAAGCAGTTGCAAAAATATTTTATTATTAAACTGTTTGAAATTGTAAATATATACCCAGGAAATAAGAATGTTGATAATTTCGATTTCACTTGCAGTAGTCTATAAGTAGTATCATTACCGATAGTTAAACTTTGAAGAATGAATGATTTTAATGCGGGTACTCCAAAAAAAATTAAAGATGTTGCCCGCTCGATCTTCTAAGGCTTCAGGGCGTACGTTTGTCGATACATTTCCATTCAAGTAGATACGGAGATAGGCTATTATGACGTTCGAATACACACAAATTACAAATGCAGCTGTAACCCAATACGTATGTATTGGAAAATTGCTCAACTTTGATCAAAACGGTTCTTTACAATGGATAAATCTGTGTGAGAACTTCTAAAACATATCTGTTCTAAATTGTAGGTAGTATTTAAGGCGAAGACATACTATGCAAATAAAGCTCATTTATTCTTGTGTTACATACCATCCGACCATGTAGTGGGTTTTGTCTTTTGTTATAAAATTCTAGTCTTAACAAAAAAGTAGTTACAAAGATATTTAAATTTATTGACATATTCTACCACATTGTGCTATGCACATATTGAATTGATATTAATAATGGAAATAAAATGTTTGTTGGAATTTTATATTTAAATAAATAGCATCTATTATAAGCTACAAAATTTATAATAAACACATTTATTTTAAAGATTTTTTATGACAGTAGGATGCAAAAAAGCAGACTTATTTTCTGATAATAAGAAATTCATGCCGCCTAGAGACACCAAGGGTATAATGGTGTGTTGCTAACCTAAGGGTATAAGGCCTCGAGTAAAAGTAAGTTACCTTACCCTCTAAAGCGGAACATGTCAACGGCAAGCATTGACGTTATGGCTTCAGGAATAGGTAAGGCGGTGGTACCAATCTGGGCGAGTCGCTGCGAAACTCTACCACTTAGTAGAATGTCACGGTGTTAGTGACGGTAAGCTTATGCTCGCCTTTTACGAGCAGTCTGGCAGGAAGGCAGATAGTTTATTCTCCAAAGGAGCCGAGACCAACACGGAGAAAGATAAGATAGATCAATTTCAACCTTATCTACTGTATAGTACGGTTTGCAAACATAGCCAGTTAGTTGAAAAAAACACGTACTCTTTAATTGTATTATTGTTGTTAATTAGAAATATTTTATTAATTTATGTTTCTCTACAAAAAATATCTTATACACTATAACATGATTTCTCTAACAGTCTAAAACCTTGGTCTATGGCAGCCTTTCCCAAAGTGGGCGATAACGCCCCCTTGTGGGCGCTGGAAGCCTAGAGGGGGGCGGTATAAATCTTGAAAAAAATGTTTTTTTTTTAAACTAGGCGCAACAAATATGTTATTGAGGTTATTGACAAGAAAAAAACGAGGGGGGGGGGCGCTACAAAACAACTGATTTTCAAAGTGGGCGTTACACGAAATAAGTTTGGCAACCTCTGGTCTATGGTGTCTAAAGACCATGATTGTCTCGTACCATTAAGATATCGGTGTGCTTATTTGCTGTCTTATATCACAAAATGTTGCCCCTTCGAAATTAAATAAGAATTTCGAGAGGTAACCATAAATTTATGGAACGAGATCGTTAATTCAATCGGATTCCAATTATATTACCACGAAATTAGCAAAGCAATTAGCATATCTATGAGATAAGGGTCTTAAAAGTAATTTTGTAGGAACGAAAAACGAACCTTGTCAGATTGAAGTAGCGGCTACCATAACTTGAGCTCAATAAAATTTTAATATTACTAAAATAAAAAAAGTATATTCACGCTAGTGTTCGACCAACGTTCTGGTTTTAGCCGAAACTGAAGCCGAAGCCGAAGCCGCAGGTTTATAACCTTTCGGTACTTAATTTTCTTCAATATTGTCTACAAGCTATAATTGATATTTAAATTATTACAAAACTTCAATATTAAAAGTTTACATTTACTGTCTGACATAGAAGTTAATTTAGGGATTTTAATAAAAGTTTGTGATTTATTTGTAAAAAATAATCATTTCTCTATTAAGTAATTCACAAATTACAATTAGATCAATGAATCAGTCTTTGTTTTATTCGACTAGACCGAAACTAGACTAGTAACTAAAATAAACAAAAAAAAATCTTAATAAATTATTAAAATAATGATGGTTAATTAAATGCACCGTATAGAAAGTTCAAAATAAATGTAACTATAACAATAGAAATAATAATGAGGTAATAACTCTTTCGCAAATAACAAGCTTTAATATTCTAAATATAAAATTTTCCGGTTAGCGATAGGCACCAATGACTAGCAGAAGATACTAAGTCCCACAATGTGATAGGTGGCAAGCCTATCGCCAACTGGGCATAAATAAAACTCCGAGCAACGTTATTTTTCTATTAGAAAATTGAAAATAAACATTTTAATTTTTTTTTGTTGCCCGACTTTTGGGATCGAAACCGGAGCAATCAAGAAGTCAAGTCCGATGCAGAGGCTATGAATAAAAAAATCCCGGATAAAATATAATGTAGCCAAAACCCATCTTCGGAAAAAAATTGCGAAGAAATTGATCTAACAATTCAAAAGTTATGGAACCACAGACAAACACATACAGGCACTTCAAATGTACAACACTCATCTTTTTTCGTCAGGATGACAAACATACAAAAAAAAAGAAGAAAGTATCGTCATTTCCAGAGTTTTTTAAAAACGTGGTTCTGTTTAGCATATAAATGGCGCCCTGCGAAATCAGGATCGTATCCTTCCAAAATGAATTTTTAGGAAAGGAAGCACATGACAAGTGAGACTAATGGTAAGTGATCAACGTTGCCCACTGACATCCACTACACGTTGAGTATCAGATGCGCTGTCGGTTCTCAATCTTTCTCTAATCTATAAAATTTACTCATTTCCACAAACGTATTCATTTAAAACTCTTACTTTTAGGTAAGTTAAAGTTTGTGTAACTTGTTCAAGGATATATTTCAATTAACTATTGATAAACAACTTTACAAAGTTGTGTATGGGTAAGAAATGTTTTCGGAATCGCACTGTGGAGGATCGCTACTTATCAAGTTTTGTATAGCTACAAACACGCGGCAACGCCAACTCGAAGAACTGTATTAGAGAATACAAAGCTTAGCTGGCTCTGATGTCTTTTCTCCTCTAACAAAACTGATTGCAATGATTTAAGCTCCGTGTAATGTGAAACCTGATTTAGATTTCAATACCATGTCTCAGTACATTAAAAATTTAACATTTTCGTCGATTTACCTTTGTGTCCATTATAAGATTGAGATTAGACAAAAACAAGCTGAGTTTCTATAAATTTTAAAGAAAGAAAAAAATTATAGAAAATTTATCCTAAGGACAGGTCAAGTGCTAAAATAAAAATACGAAGCTGAGTTTCTCTCACCTGATCTTTTCAGTGAAAGAACGCATTCCAATCCGGTGGTAGTTTTTTAAATTATATAGACGCATCACAAGAACCTTTGTATGGTATTTGTGAAACAATTATATTATTATTCTTAGAGCCAAAGTTGATAACAATGAGACTACTTCGGAAGCAGGTTCGTTTAAACAAAGAATGATTTTTAAAACTGGTTAATAAATGACGAAGAAATCAATTAATATGCATAAACATTAGATTATATAATTTAAATGAGGTTCTACTACCTCATAATGATTTTGAAGTATTTTTTAATGTTTTAAAGGAAGGCACACAAGTAATTGGATTTCCTGATGTTAAGAAATTCACGCCGCCTAGAGGTGGTAATGGTGCAATGCCAACCAGAGGCCGAGATGTTATACTTCAAGCAAAAGTAAGTTTACCGGCTACCTTACCCTCCCAACCGGAACACGTCAACGGCAAGCACTGACGTTATGGTGACAGGACTAGGTAAGGCGGTGATACGAATCCGGGCTAGTCGTTACGAAACTCTACCACCTAGTAGGATGTCACTTTGTAAGTAGCGGTAAGCCTATGCTCGCCATTTACCCACCTGGCAGGAAGGCAGATGGTCTATTCTGCAAAAGAGCCCGAACCAACACCGAAGAAAGTCTCTGGAAATTTAAAGGTATGAAAGCAATTGATTCGACACAACAAATGCACATAATGTGCAAAAACGCACAGATAACGCAGAATATAACTATCATAAACGCATCGTCAGCGTATAAAAAACATTGTTCGTAAAGGCTCTTAAACATTTCAAAGCATAGTGTAAGAAACAATGGAACATGTACTTTCCTATTCAACATTCATCATTTCTAAGGAAATAGGTTAAGAGGGACGGGTGTCTCGCATTGTGAAAGCAGACACATATATTTTTAACCACCTAGGCAAAATCTCAAATTTCATTACATTTTATTAAGTTGGGTTATCATTAAACTTTATTTTTAGTTCTGTTTGTATAACAGAACTAAAAAGGCGTTTTACTTAATTTTTAGACAAATTACATTATTCTGGTTAAACCCAAGGTATCTTCAAGCCCATATCAGTGTAATACACTAAGACTTATAATGGCCACCTGCCAGCACAATATGAATAGGGCACAAGTGGTTAGACGCGGTCTTTTTTTAGTGTGAAAGCGGTTTTCAATTAGCTTTTTACGACGCAAATTGTAATTTGCATCTTTTTATCTTATTTTTATAAATAGGGACAAATATGTGCCTTTTAGTAGTTAACTTAAAATGAAACTACAAAGTATTAGGAAGTTATCTACATAATGCGAAGTTTTTAATAAAATCGCCTTTTCTTCTTCAATCGGGTGTAAAAATGTGTACAAAAGCGCCTAATTTGTTGTGCTATTCAATGCCTGATTCTGGCAATATAATTCAAATTTGGAAAAGTATTAGATGCGTCTTTTTTACTATCGGGGGCAGAAAAGTAATAAAAGGTAATAAGGCGGTACCAACCTGAGGCCGAGGAACTTACCCTCCAAACCGGAACACGTCAACGTCAATATTGATCCAAAAAATGATCCAACCCAAAACTAACAAAATTGAATGCTTGCGTAATGAACTATCTGTTTGTTTTGTGACAGTACTAACGTAAGCATTTAATTTATTTATTTATTTATTTATTTATTTAACACTTTATTGCACACAAAAACTAAAATACACAAAATACACGAGAAGTTAAAAATGCACAAAAGGCGAGCTTATCTCTAACTAAAGAAATTTCTTCCAGCCAACCCAAAAATTAAGCTGTGAAAATAAAATGGAAGGCATCGTGTACAAAACAATTAACTATAGCTATACTTAGAACGAATAAATAAAAATATACTAATAAAGTGTGTAAAAAAAAACAGGTACAATTATAATTATTAAAATATCTTAGTAGGATAATATATGAGTATGTTATTGTGTCAACGAAAAGTAATGTTCCTTAATTGCTTATTTTTGGGTTAGATGGACATGTTTTATTTATGTATTTGTAAAAGTAAGACTAGTAGACTTGGCGCGTCTAATTAAAGATGTTGAATGTTTGTTGACCCTGGCTTCCGTGGACGAGAAATTGAAGAAACTGAAGACCCTCAACAAATAAATCTGTGTCAAAAATCCTGATGTCGGACATTATGCATATTCACTCGGTATGACACAGTACAACACAAAACAAATAATGGGAAGAACGCAATTGCGTGCAGTATGATTTCGCAACTTTGTATAGTAGTACTATTTAAATTATGCGCTTCGGCTATAATCGTCAAGCTTCGGAAAATCCGAATGTATTTTAAAGATATCTATATTTTATAGTTGTTATTACACATAATTAATAATTTCGCTTAAAATTAGAATAGGTCAGCCAATTTAAAAATAAAAGTATAAAATGTAAGAAGAGTAAAAATTGTAAAGCCGAAGCGCATAATTTAAATAGAAGTACTGTATGTATGCTGCGATGTTGTTGAATCCTAGCACGCGGTATGCGATTTTTTCTTTTACTGACTAATGTGCAGGCGCACTAAGGCGCAGGCTAGCAACGTCGCAGTTTTTAAAACTTCGCCGTGATTAATTTGTGGTAGCGATGTGGTCGACATCACTTATATCTCCAAAATTTATATCAGAATGTAGTTCTTCTCTAACTCTTCTGTTCATTTTTGATACGAAATTGTACCCTACCAAGTCGTAACGTTGTGGTTCGTCTAATTCAAGCCTTAGATTCCGACTCTTCATTACAAAGATACGTAAATACATATATACGACGCTAGTAATAGCGTATCAGACAGGAATAATCGAAAGCCTCGGAAAATGACTAGTAAAATATATAATCGAAAAATAATATCAACTACTACGTAAAAAGGGTAAGGCGTGTAAACAAATCCTTCAGAGACATTCTTTTAACGTACAAAGAAAACTAATTAAGGGACATTTGTTCATCGCAAATATTTGAGAAATCTTTTGGATAAATAGAACTCTCGCCATCGGATTTTTTATGTCCGTTCATTAAATGTTTATTTGTCAATACTTTTTCACCCCCGACGGAAAACAAAGATATTATAAATGTAAAGTATCTTCACGCCCATATCCCCGAAGAGGTAGGCAGAGGCACAACCAGGGCACCCACGACTAGCCGAAGATACTAAGTCCCATAATGTGATAGGTGGCAAGCCTATCGCCAACCGGGCACATTTCCAATCCCGACCAACTTTTTTTTTATTAGAAAATTGGAAAAATCCAATTTTCTTTTTGTTGGCCGACCCGGGATTCGAACCTAGGACCTCAGGCAGTCAAGTCCAACACCCGGACCGCTAAACCACAGAGGCGATATAAATGTGATGTGTAAAATTTGCAATAAATAATGTAATAAATTACTAAATGAGTAGCTGACATACCTTGACCTATCCTAACTACGCATACAAGCTTGAGCTTAATTTAGCTTCATCAGTTTAATAATGGTTTAATATCACAGCCACCGACAGCGACTCATGTATAAGTAATTTTTATGTATTTCATTATGTCTTGTCAAACCTACGCATCGTTCGTTTGCATCTATCCTATTAATATTATAAATGTGAAAGTTTTGTAAGTATGGATGTATGGATGTTTGTTACTCTTTCACGCTCGAATGCCTGAACGGATTTGTCTGAAATTTGGAAGACAGATAGATTGTGACCTGGATTAACATATAGGCTATTTTTAATCCCGATCGCACACCGGGTTTCTGTGAAAACGCGGGCGAAGCCGCAGGTAGCAGCTAGTTCAATATAAAGATTAAATCACATTAAGCATTACCTTTGTTCGTCTAGCCTCTATCATAAGTAATCAGTACAAATCAATCAAATTTCATAATTTAATCAGTTTATCATAATTTCAGGTTAAAAAAATGTAGTTTTGAGTCTTATAAGTGTTGATATAACAGGATTATATTTATTTATATTTTAAAAATCGGTTCAGCGGTTCTGCCGTGAAAGTGTAATTTCGCATTTATAGTAAACTAGCGGCCTGCCCCGGCTTCGCACAGGTATAAAATATACATATAAACCTTCCTGTTTAGTCACTTTATCCATTAAAAAAAACCGCTTTAAAATCTGTTGCGAAGTTTTCAAGATTTAAGCATACAAAGGGACATAGGGACAGAGGAAATGACTTTGTTTTATACTATGTAGTGATTTATGAATAAGATCCGAGAAAGAATGGGGTTGAAAGTGTTGGTGTTAAAATGACAAAGGGCACGCTCCACTGGTTCGGTCATGTGGAAAGAATGACAGATGAAATATTGACAAAGCAGATACACAATGCGAATGTGGATGGATATAGGTACCCAAAGAGACCCGGATCACCCGGATATTATCCGAGTGTGGTGTCAAGAGTCTCCTATAACGGCGTGTGTTTATAAAAAGGGTAATAAATGTGAAGGAAACCAAATAGGTTTGTCAATATGGTAGGTTGGCATTCGATACTCTCTGTCTACCTTGAAAGGGACTTGGCGTGGAAACATGTATGTAGGTATGTGTACGTATCGACTATTATGGAAGTTTTTATGATAACCAATTGGGTTTGTTTAAATTCAAAAAAAAAATATACAACCTTTCATTCTCTGTTATAGTTATTTAGGGGTTGAAATAGAAAAGTAGCCTATTCTTGAGCTGAAAATTTTGGCTATATGCATAATAAATTCCGTAAGGATCGATTAAGCGGCATAACCTTGGAAGCTGATCAGATATTATTTTCCTTTAGGATCTTATTTGTATAGATTTTCAGTGAATAGTTTTTTATGATATTGGAATGCAAACAAGCAGACGGATTTCCTGATGGTAGAAATTCACGCCTCCTAGAGACACCAAAGGTGGTAATGGTGGGTTGCCAAACTGAAGCCGAGATCTTAGGCCTAGAGCAAAAGTAAGTTTACCGACTACCTTACTCTCCGAACCGGAACACGTCAACAGCAAGCATTGACTTTATGGCGACAGGAATAGGTAAGGCAGTGCTACCAATCCGGACGAGTCGTTTCGAAACTCTACCACCTAGTCAGATGTCACGGTATGAGTGTCGGTAAGCCTATGCTCGCCTTTTACGAGCTGCCTGGCGCAGAAAGGCATTTGGCCTATTCTGCAAAGGGACAGGAAACACGGGGAAATTGATTTTAATATTTAGTTGGGTCTATTTGAAAATTAACACCCTATGAACTTGTAACATCAACTGCGATAAACTAACGTGAGTTTTCTATAAATTTTAAAGAAAGAAAAAATTTCGCCCCAGACAGGATTTGAACCAGTAACCTTTCGTCTTTTTTTTTTCTTTAAAATTTATAGAAAATTTTTCCAAGCACAGGGCAAGTGCTAAAATAAAAATACGTAACGTGAGTTTTGTTTAAAATTACTTACCACGGTTAATAATTTTAAGTCTTAGTAAACAGCCAATAGTCGCTAGTGTTATAAGTAGATATATTATTATAAAAATAAACATAATTTAATGAATCAACTATTTATTACGACTATAACAAATTCGAAATAATATTTCACTAAACAACATTTATAAATCAAAAAAATTGTTTCGTAGCAGAACTAATTACAAAAAAATAACAAATCTTCCTTAAATCACATGAAGTTAATGTTTATTTATTAAGTGACCCGAAAAAGGCGAATGTTATCAATTCCTCTGTATTTTTTGTATATTTGTTACTCAATTACTTCTAAACTTTTGAGCAATCTTTTATGATTCCTTATGTTTAGATAGGTCATAATTCATTGCTGTTTTTTTTCGCAGGAGTTTGTTAGTAATGAACTTCTAGGGAGAAATTATGTTTTCTTACAAACGTTCACGTGTAAAACACTTATTACCTGCTAGCCGAAGGTATTGAATAAATAAGGTAGCCTATATTTCTCTATGAAACCATTTTATCCTTTCACTATTTTTGAAACCATTATTTTAAAATTGGCTGAAATCAGCTTAGCCATTTTGACGTAATAACAGAATAAACCGATGATTGCATTAACATCATGATTAAATTTATTCCTTAAATTCATTAAATTTTTATTATCCATCATTTTATTTACATGTTTACATTTTGAATCTGTGTTAATCAACATTGCAAAGTTTGTCGATTACATAAAACTCAGAGTGCGCTTATGTTTTAATTAACCTTTTTGAAATCGTAAAATAAGGTTTTGTATGTCATTAAAGCAAAAAGTATATTAAATATTTTGTTGCTGAATGCTCCTGAATTTAATGAATATTTCGTATCTACAAAATTTCTTGTTCTGAAATAGCCTCTCACCTCACATTCCTTGGTTTTCCTTCTGTAGTTAAGCAGACAAGAGATTATAAAAGCACATAGGTTGTGGTCCGGACACATTACCTAAACAGGCTTGCTTTTTGATGGAAATGAAAATGTCACCAAATTGTGAATTTTGTGATAAAGAGAAAGACGTGCAACATATTTTGGCGGAGTGCGTCAATAACGCTGCCCCTCATCGGGCGCAGCTAAAACTCTGTAAACATTCCTATACAATAAACGATTAGTTAAATATATGTTAGGTTTAGGTTATTAGAATTAAAGTTATTAGTATAAAAAATCTGTAAATAAAGATATAAAAAAAAAGAAATAGCTTCGAAAAAGCCAATTTACAAAAATATAATCCGGGGTTATAGTTAGGTTAATAAGCTGGCGATTCTTTGGAGGCCCTCTACTAATTTAGAACACCTGCAATTCTGGAGTGAAACAGGATTTGGATAAGGATCTGGATAAATTATATAAAGATCTACGGTCATAAAATAGGTAAACAAAAGGTTTTTGCTCTTTTCTTATTCCTTTTATTTGTAATAAGCTGCAGGAAATGTTTTGACAAAGTGAGTGTGACAATCCCATCACGTGCCAGTAGAATGATGTAGCAATTTAGATTTCTGGACGAATACAGTCAAACAGATTAGTTGAAAGAGTCAAGTTTCAGAGCTTGTTGAATTCTGCATCGATTTGGAAATAATGATAGTCTGCAAACTCCAAAGATAATCCTCTTTGGTATACGGGTAAAAGTAGAGTGTGTTAGAGATTTTTCAAGAAAGCATGATATTTTAAAAATGTAAATGTAGTAATGGTAATTTCATTCTGTCTCCAGAATGTATACTGGTGATATTCTTGCAAGTACGCATGACGTGTTAAAACGGTGGAGTGAATTTTATGAAGATATATACTCGTATGAGTACGCCCAGAATGCTGCCGCTGGGTCCGAGTACCCAAATGAGTCGGAGATAGCGGAGGCATCTGATGGCGTTATGATGGAAGAAGTTGAATGGGCGATTAGAAGTATGAAATATGGTAAGGCTGATAAGATATGTTTACCGCTGCGCTGATCAAATTTGGTGGTTTTGCCGTCCAGGACTCTTTCTAGGTTCTTTGTAACAAATGTTGGAAGACCGGCAAAGTACCCGAAGACTAGCAGTGTGCAGTCGTCGTGCCCTTGTATAAAGACAAGGGTCCACGCATAGACTGTACAAGTTACGAGCCCATTAGTTTGATCAGTTTAGCATCAAAAGTGTATATAAAAATAGTTGAAAGGATGATGAAAGAGATGTTCGAAAATGAAACATTGTGGGAGGCTCAAGGCAGTTTCAGGTCTTGGATGTACGGATCAAGTGTTTTCGCTACGCAATATTGTCGAAAAACATCTGGCTGTGGGTAAGAGGGTTTTCTGCGGTTTTGAGAATCTCGAAAAAGCGTTTCATCGGGTTGTACGTAAGTACTTTAGGACATTTTACCAAATTGTGAGACAGTTGAGCCCTTGCTGCATGTCATGCAGTCAATGTATTTAGACAGTAAACCATGTGTGCGGGTGGACGGCAACATATTGCCTTGGTTTGATGTTAATATTGGCGTCAAACAGGGTTGTGTGTTGGCAGCACGATTGTTTATCTTATGTTTGGACAAATGTCTTCAAAGGTTAAGATCACTGAATGCGGGAATGCGTATGGGTGACTAAGTAGTGAACTGCCTGCTTCGCAGATGATGCTGTACTTTTGAACTCTACACTGTCTGAACTGCACACACTGCTTTCAATGTTATGGAAGGAGATTGTAAAGAAAGGGTCTTACATTTGAATGCGATGAAAACCAAAATAATGGTGTTTGAAAGAGATGTAGTCAGAACAAATGTAAGAATTTTGGTTGATGATGTAGTGTTGGAGCAAGTGAATGAAGTTCAAGTGAATGAAAGTGTATCTTGGTTGTGCTTTTAGCAAGGATGTAAGGTACACCGCGTTTGGCAAGCTATTTCAAAGCGAGGTTTTTAGTCAAAAAGCTAGTCTCACTTTGCATAATTCTGTGCTTATTCCAACGTTAATATATGGAAGCGAGAGTTGGGTATGTCAGAAAAAGCATGAAAGTAGAATAAATGCGGTTCAAATGAGAGCGTTACGGAAAATCTGTGGTGGTATGCTCGCTGACCGCATCCGTAATAGTAAGATCTTAGAAAGAGTGGGATTGAAAGGAAGTGTTAGAGTTAACATGAACATGATTCTCGGGCCCATTGAAATATTAATGGTTGTACATGTTGGCGGTGGTTTTCAAAAATTTTGAACGACATTTTGTAATAAATTTTTGCGTTATATTTTAACTAGCTGACCCAGCAAACTTTGTATCGCTTGACATTATACTTCGATTGTAGCGCAATCTGTCGGATCCAATGTGAAACATTCCAAATCAACAATTACCTAATATTTAAAAAAAAACAAGAAACCACATTGTGAATCTAAATCATTCTCGAAGACACACAAAAATTTCACCAAAACCCGTCCAGTTTTCTAGAAGGAGTTCAGTCAAACTCACGATACGATATCGAAGTGTTTTTCTCAAAGTTTGACTGCAGAATGCTTAAAATGTATTTCTAACCAGCTGTTGTTAATGGTCCCACGGAAACATTTTTTCGGGATAAAAACTGTCTTATATGTTAATACAAGTTACACTCTATGCGTGTACCAAACTTCATGAAAATTGGCATCATGAAAAATACAAACAAACTTTCGCATTCATAATATTAATAGGATTTAATACAAGTAAGTATCGCCTCTGTGGTCTAGCGGACCGGGTGTTGGGCTTGACTGCATGAGGTCCCGGGTTCGAGTCCCGGGTCGGCTAACACAAAGAAAATTGGATTTTTCCAATTTTCTAATTAAATAAATGTTGGTCGGGATTGGAAATGTGCCCGGTTGGCGATAGGCTTGCCACCTATCACATTGTGGGACTTAGTGGCTTCGGCTAGTCGTGGGTGCCTTGGTTGTACCTCTGCCTATCGCTTCGGGGATATGGGCGTGAAGATACTTACTTACTTAATACAAGTAAGTGCGTTCGTCAGATTTGTTTTAAACTATTGTCGCTGATGTTATGCTTGACGCTTAGATCTTCATTTCTTAAGCGAAACAAATATTTAATGCGAATGTAAATATTTGCTTGTATCCAATTTGTAGGCTGGCAGAATTAGGTTGTCACCGCTCGAGTTCTATTTGAGTTTATGTTCCGAGTGTCTGAGGGGGACACATTTATATGAAAAGAATGATAAATGTGGAGAAACCTAGGCATCGTAGCATTTGGTATCTGCCTATCCCGTAAGTGACTTTTTTTGAATAACCAACTGTTTCCATACTGCGGTTGTACCTTTGTTGAAACCCAATCTGCCTAAATCAACATAGTTTTATTTTAGTAAACTTTGTATTCGAAAAACATTATAAATTTGCAATTCAAGAAATAAGTAGAATATACTTTCATTTATTAACTAATAGATTAGTCAAGATAAAAGTCATTCCGTTCAGATGAAATTAATTCAAGATTTGTGGCTGAAATACCAACTATTCATTTTTTGTCATATTTTCAGCAAATTTTTGCAAAGACCTTTCCTTCGGGATCGTATTTTGCTAGAATATTAGCCAACTGATGAGGGTATTTGAAAATGAAAATCCTGTGAAGTTGCATCACTTAAGTCTTTTGTGAAGGAGAACATTCTCGACAAGAGTTATTCAAAACTTCTTGTAAGTAATCTGTAAACATAATTACATTGAATTCAAATAAAGTATGAAGTTCTGAAGTATTTAATCAAATAACCTAATAAATATAACTAAGAAGCAAAACAGTATCCGTTGATGGTTAGGAAATCACGTCGCGTATAATTCGTTTCAAATCTTACTATAGTCTCTTGGGTATGTTTATATCTAGCCCCCTATACTGAAATTCAAAAGCGACTTGAATTTACATATGGCGATAGGGCAAGATGCTACGGTGGTACTGTATAAGGCATTTTTTCCGAAAAATGTAGCTAAATAAAATTATTTAATTTGCAATTTTCCGCCAAAAAAATGTATACGTATTATTGCGAAACAAAACAGACAAAATAGTGCGCTAAGAATGAATTGGACTTACCGGAAGCTAAAACTCCCAAATACATCCAGCTCCAAACAATACACACCACTAAACTGTTTTAGTAGCACCAACAATACACATACTACTAAAAACTCAACGTACGTTTCGCTTCGTAACCGAAGCATCATCAGGAGAATTCGACTGCACTCCACAAAGGTCGAGCAGATACTATGTATCTATGTAGCTGGATGTATTTGGGAGTTTTAGCTTCCGGTAAGTCCAATTCATTCTTAGCGCACTATTTTGTCTGTTTTGTTACGCAACAATACGTATACATTTTTTTGGCGGAAAATCGCAAATTAAATAATTTTTTTTAGATTTAAGTATGGATTTCCGCAAAGTAACGCCTTCTTCTATTAATTTTAAAAAAATGTAGCATACAAAACCACAATAAATACGACTAAGCAAAACACATCATCTTTCAAACAAAACGAGAATCAGCAAAATTAGTTTACTCAGTAAAAACAGTACAGTGAGATTTTTTACTATGGAATATTACAAAATATAGCATAGTAAATAGCAATTTTACTTTCATAGCTATAACAATATCGCAATGTGTTTTCACTCTTATGAAATACTAGCGAACCGGCGAACTTCCTTTAATTGGCACTAGATAATTTCTACCTGTGCTGCAGTGGGACTTGGCATGCAGATATATTTGTATATCGAATTGACCAGATAGACAAACATTCTAAAAACACTGGAAATGTGTTTTGCTGTCCAATTTAGTCGCCTGCACCATTTTTTTAAATATCTTCAATGTATAGAATTCACTTTTCTACAGATTTATTATTAGTTATTATATTATTATACATATACTCGTAGATAGTCAAGTTGAGAAGTTTTTGGTGAAAAAATAAAAATACTTACCAGATTGTACACAGTTGGTTAACTGTCAAAGTATAACATAAAAGATTTATAAACCCTTTATATATAGTCGAACAAATTTTACTACTATAAATTAGTAAAATTGAATAAAGTACAGATACATCAAATTTAATAATTACGTCAAATTTTAATTTAAAATAATTGTTTAAGTCAACATTTTTATTAATTATTATAGTAACTATATCTCGTTTCTTGTAACTTCGCCAAAATAAGATGTATAAGTATATGGATATAACATTAAATTCTCAAAAACTGTTGTTTGTTTAAAAATAAAAAAGCTACGAGATGTGTCTGAACATTAAGATATTAAGGTGAAAATTAATAAGAATATGTAGAACACTCAGTAATATTTTGAAGTTATTTTTTGTAATTTTGGTAGTTACTATATTTCATCTACTATTTTTTTATGTCCTTTGACAAACTTAAGAACAAAAACTTTTGATTTGGAATTTAGAGACCAAAATCCAAATAAAAATCTTTAAAAGTTTTTGCTTTCACCTTTCTTATTCCCTTAGGTCTATCTTTTGTTACTCCCGCATCTCGCGACACAATATCGCTTGTGTATGTTATATCTAAATCAGTCAAGCATTAATAGTATTTAGCATAAGAACGAAAACATATTTAATTGAATAAACAAAGCAACGTCTGACCATTAGTTTATAACATGAATGGTGGTTCCATACAGATTAAAACACTGGTTTAAATAATTGGCACTTAGAACGTAGACTTAAGGATAGCGACCACTGTTTACGAGGCGGAGCGTGTCGGGTCGGGGCGCATCGCATTGCAAAGCACACCAAGGCGGGCCGGTCCGCATCCTATCGGTTTATGTCTGTTACTCAACGCGATGAGAGGCGAGAAGTGGCGCTTCTCGTAGTTGTCATACGAAATTTTAACTTTAAAATATCATTATCATTATATTTACACTAATGATATCGTGACCATTGCTAACTGTATGCCGTATCGGGGAATGCTCGTGTGGCACCTCGCGAAAATCAACCGCCGAAAAATTAGCACCGAATTGCACCAGCACAGTGGGCATTGGTTGCTCCATACAAAATGTACGAAAGCGATCTAGGCGGATTATTGTGATGCGATGCGCCCCCTCCCTGCTCGCCCAAATGGGCGCTATCAGTAGGGCTAATTTCACCAAAATCATATAAGTTATGTTCAAAGTATAAACTTGCAAGTTTCTATTGGATTAACATTTCACCAACTGTTTTTTCTAAGAATAAGAAATGGTTTTGATAAGATGTAGCAAATTATCTTATTTATTAGCTGATTGTGCATGTTTACAGTCATTAAACAAATAGCAAAAAATGTTGACGAAGCTGTCACGCTATATTTAAAAAAACTTATTTCCGATAGCGGTAGTAAAGAAGAATTTAGAAGTCAAAAATGCGTAAAACTAAAAAATCAGCGTTTCAGTAGTTTTGATAATAAGATAAGATTTCGATTATCAATTATCTATAATAACAAATTTAGGGCCATTTGGACATTTTGGCCATAATAAGTTACGTTATTCTTTTTACTTTTCCTTCATATATACGTTAACCTTCCTCGGAATATGCAAATGCTAAAAACGTCTTCTGCTGTATCTTTTTTTTTAAATATTGCCAATGTACAGAATGCACTTTGTAGTTTTATTATATGTACCTACATTAAGATGAGTTCTTCAACATTAGACTACTTGCCATGTTAATCATCACCTAGTACCAGAGTTTGATAAATTTAGCATAATATATGCCTTATGAAGTCTAAACTTAGAATCGTTTACATCTATTTTTATTTTGTTTACGATTTATTTGAAAAATAAAACAGTTTTATAGCTAAGGAAGAATACCTCGTTTTTTGGGTAAAATATACCAACAGCTACTGTTCCTATTGTAAGCGTACCCAATTCCATCAAATATGACAAGACCGTTACATTGGCAACACTAACGATGACGCGGACATCAAATGTTATGATTTAATCCGTAAGGAACAAACATGATCAGAATCCATGTTTTCACCAAGGTGGCCTTTGTGGGAAGGCGCGATTACAACCGTCTGGATCACGCTTAATCAACACATAACATTTTTCTATCGAAAATCTGTTTAATGATTAAGACCCCTTCCAAGAGATAAATTCTGATTAATCATAGGTTTTAATTTAAAAACCAACCAGCATACGGCGCTCTTTATGGTAATTGACGACTCTCGCTTAAAGACACCGTCGACGTTCATTGATGCATTGATATTCTTTAACCCCAATTTCAGACCTAATGTGCTAGTCTACTAGCTATACTTCTCTCCCATCTTAAAAACTCTGTCTAAAGTGAACTCATTAAACTTTGTATCTGCCCTCTGCCCGGATATAGTGCCTCAGGACAAGAAAATTAAGAAGATTTTTACTCTAGTTTTGAAAACGTTTGAAAGGTTATCCGAAAATATTTCATAGAAGAAAAGAGTAGATTAGAAAGAAGTTTTCGGTTTCCAATTAAGTTCGAATACTGTCCGCTAACAAACAACTATGTTTTTAACCAACTAAACCTAAATGTAAAATTATTCCATTGATTAAAATCGCAAGTAGAGAGTATTTACTCATAGTTAAAAGCTTGTTGATTCTACAAACACTCTTTGTTGTAAAAGGTAGTTGGTTAAAACTCTGTTCACCTGTTCTATCTTTCGCATCCAGGTTAATCAACGTTGCAAAGTTTAACGTCTGCATAAAATGTAGCGTAAGCTAATGTTTTAATTAAACTTTTTCAAATCGTAAAGTAAGGTTTTGTAGTTCATTAAAGCAAAAAGGTATATAAAATATTTTGTTGCTGAATGCTCCTGGGTTTAATGAACATTTTGTAGCTACAAAGTTTCTTGTTCTGAAATAGGTATCTCACAAAAAGCCCCTTCGCAAGAACAAATTTCCGGCTGTAATAAGGTTATATGCGCAATACACTACACATAGCTTTTTGTCTCTCATATATTACTATTATTCAACATTTATATATTCTACTAACTTTTTACCTCTGACTTCGTCAACGTAGAATGTTCACGATTTTTATACTAATTTTCATCTCCTCTGATATTCCTTTGACGCTCAATTTAAAAAAAATGCTTATGTTTAAAGTCGTATCTTTAACTATACGCATATTAAATTTCATCACAATCGGTACAGCGGTTTAGCTGTGCAAGAGCAAGAGACAGACAGATAGACGACCGAATTAATATATAAAATAATTGATAGCAAGTTTTATTAAAAAATATCCAATGTCTGGTTAGGCGAATAACACGCGGCACCGCATACCACCGCGTCTGGCGTAGGCAAAAAGCGGATTTCGTAGCGGTGCTTCACGCGGTAAGGCGTTTTAGGCGCCTGTCCACGCGGATGGGTTATGGCAAGTTTGATCAAGGTCACAGGCAAAAATGGACACTAAAGCAGTAGGAACATTGTGGCTTTTATCGAGCAAAAAGAAAAACATAAAAAAATATTCATTTCTACGGAGCAGAACTCTAAATGAATAATTCATGCTATTATATAAAATACCTGCACCTACGACGATCCGCGCGGTTGTTCTACGCCGCGTGTGTTGTGCACCGCCTCTCCGCGCGGAGGTGCGGTTGCGGCGAGAGCCTACCGCGGCAGTGCGCGATGCCGTGTGTTAATCGCCTCAGACTCACGCTAGAACACGTGGTTCGTCTAATGCTACGGAATCAGTAACTCGCTACTTCTATCGCCACCATCACCACCTCATCACCAAAAAAAATCTGTTTTCCGTTAGAAAAATAATAATCAAACTTTGTTACTGCAACAAAAAGTCTGAGGTTACATTCATAATAGACAAAAAGTGAGGGCACCTCAGTCTTTAACATAACAACACTGTAGTCCTAAAATTGTTGCTGATACTAAATTATTATATTCGCTGTTATAGTGTCAGTCACAAACTGTACAGTAAATAAATTTTGTTAAACACCTTTTGAACACTATGTAAAAGACTTTTCGAGTCCTACTATAAATAGTCTTATTCATCTTCTTCTATATAAAAAAAAAAAAAAATCTTCTATATACTAACATAAAAATCAATTGATACTCGTTAGTAAACCGAATTGGCTAATTTTTTAAAGTCAAGGGAAGGCTTCAATGATGAGAAAAAAGGAATAACTGCTCGGAACTAGGAAAAACAACATTTTAAGTTTTTCCATACAAACGGAATGGGTGGGACAAAGTTTGCCAAGATAGCTAGTTGTTTATAAATATCTGAATTAAGTATAAAAAAACTCGATAGATTTTTTTAATACGTTCGACGTAATAAAGTCATAGAACTAGGAATAATAGAGTCGAACAATATTTACAAGATCTTGACAAATATTTGACGCGAGCGCACGTCAAACTCTTGTTATACAAATTTCATTACGCATGTTTAATTTTTCTTAAGATTTTTTCAAGATTTTGTTTTGTTATGAAAATTAAGAAATATGAAAAACTTTAAAGCATTAAGACAACATCTTGCTATGCTTGTTCAAAGTTTATGTAGAGCAAGTTTAGATAATATAGATAGAGCTTTTGTTAAAAATGACAACAAAACCATTTGATTAAGACAAACTAAAGACGGATATTCACGTTTTTACAGATCTACAAAAAAGTCTGCATTATTACCTTCTCAATATGACTTGCAAAGTCCATTCTACCTTTAAAATATGGGCACTTAAACTGTGGGAATTGTAACATAATTTAAATGAAAGCGAAATTAACATTCATTAAATTAAACAGACAAACATAAACGGTTCATAGAAAAAACCGCATAAAATTGAAACAAAGTCTATTTGAGCACGTTATTGTTGCACTTTTAGTAGGAAACCATTAAAAGTTAAATAAAAAACTTGACAATGAGTTAAAAGTACTAAATCGCAGTCAGTAGATATTTACTACATCTGTTTCAATGATATTAAAACAGTAGATTGGCCTTGCATTCAAATTTTATCCTTTTAATAAAGAAGACGAAGTTAAATTCATAATAAACTTATTTGTTATACTTTTCGGCAAATAGTTTGAATAAAAGTTGACTCGTTCGCGCATGCAAGTGTGATGAAATAGAATCGAAAATTGCCTTAACCAGTCAATACTGAAAATGTTTGCCACCGTTTTTAAATATTTGCGCTACATCAATTTCGTCGTAACGTACTTGACTAAATTATGAGATACATTGGACTAGAATACCAGAAGTTTTCCTTCTTCTGTGGTTTCACATGGAAGTAGACACCGTGGGGTTTTAATAACCCCACCGTGGGGTGGGGTCACTTGACTGACCATTTTAATGTTAATCGAGTATTAATCAAATAAAATAAATAAGTCAATAATTTAATTTAATCATTGTCATCATTTATCATAAATAAAAATAGTATTAGTAGAAATAAACAGAAACAATTTTCGTTCATAAAAAAGTATATTATTAAATGAATTTAATAATGTAAAAAAATAAAGTAAAATATATCTAGCAACGTATACAACTTATAACAATATTTTAATTCACATTTTCTTGTTTAAAAAATGTGATTTATACAGATCAATTGGACGTAGTTAAGCAGAAAGGACCCAACCCACATGAAGACCAAAATTGAGAGAAATATACTAAAGAGGTTGTAAAGCTTATAATACTTTTGTTCAGTAAAAGATTTCATAGATAATCAAAGCTATGACATTTGGATAATCATTAGATACCAACCCACATATATGGCCAGTACATATTATTATAAATATACAAACTTTAAAATCAATTATCTCAAAACTATTTAGATGTGGATTGAGTCCTTTCTGCTTAACTACGTCCAATTAATAGTATTTGTAAATTTGGTATCTTCTGACATCAAGTCAAAGATCTGTTATTAAATCTTTACAATCTATACTTCCATTATCCTAATACTATAATCATCTTATTAACAAACATTTAACGTAGGAGTAAAATTAAGTTTTTTTTTATGATATTGGAAGGCAAACAAGCAGACGGATTTCCTGATGTTAAGAAATTCACGCCGCCCAGAGACACCAAATGTGGTAATGGTGCGTTGCCAACCTGAGGCCGGGATGTTAGGCCTCGAGCAAAAGTAAGTTTACCGGCTACCTTACCCTCCGAACCGGAACACGTCATGACGTTATGGCGGCAGGAATAGGAAAGTTGAAATAAAGACTATAATACAGGGTTGAACCTTGGAGTACCTATTAAAAAGACGGTAAATGCAAAAATACGGCTGTCTGTTACGCCTTTGCTCAGCCACTTTTAAAAAAAACTTGGAAAGGTCTAAAACAGGGGATTAAATTTCGTATAAAAATGTATTCTACCTATACAGATTTATGGAAACATCTAGTACTAAATAAATGTATCAACTGTTACAAAATCAAAGTTCAGTTATTTAAAACCATCACAATACTAAGTAAACGTATCTACTGATATTAAATCAAAGCTCTGTTATTTGCAAGCAACACACAAAGCTCGTTATAAATGCTGTATTGCTCTGAACGATATAGTGAAAGGAGGCAATATTTACTGTTTTAGCAGTAACGGGATGTCTATTGCTTACTGCGAACCACCGAGCTGCATTTCAATATTTACCTTCATACGAGATTAAATTGCGTTTAAATCAATTAGATTTAATTAAAGGAAAATTCACATGGTACTTAATAAGGATAAAAACAGTGTTTAATAAAACACGAAGGAAAAATTCGACATTTATATTTTTTGCTAGCCGATCTACAGGGCTATTCAGTTACTTTTTAGTGATGATAACTGGGTAAAGTGTAAAATAGCTATAATGAGAGTATAACGTGTTTTATATTTACTATCTCCTGTGACCAACAGAAATACAATGGATTTGGAATTTAATTTGTCCCCGTCTTAATCCGGGCTCCTTTGCAGAATAGACCATCGGCCTTCCTACCAGGCAGCTCTTAATAGGCTAACTGTCAGCCGGATTGGTACCACCCATCACCTTACTTATTCCTGCCGCCATAACGTCAGTGCTTGCCGTTGACGTGTTTCGGTTCTGAGGATAAGGTAGCCGGTAAACTTACTTTTGCTTGAGGTGTAACATCTCCGCCTCAGGTTGGCAGCGCACCATTACCACCTTTAGTGTGTCTAGGCGGCGTGAATTTCTTACCATCTGGAAATCCGTCTGCTTGTTTGCCTTCCAATATTATAAAAAAAACATGTAAATTGGCCAATTAACTAAAAATCTGGAATGCAGAGAAAGATTCTAATATAATATAGGTCATATTATTTACACATGCATGTCTTCAAATTCAGTCTCCCTGTAGGATATGCACAGAGCACGGAGTGCCAAGTAAACAAAGTTCGCCAGATCGGCTAGTAATTAATAATTATCGAAGAAAACACAGTTTGTTGTCCACTAATTTTGAACTGAGATATAACTAAAATTCAAACTAATGTTGTAAATTCGAAGGTATGTCTGTGTGTCCTTCTTTCATGTAACAAAAGAACTATGTTATGATATATTTTTTGTGAGTTTTGTATTTAGGAGGTTGAATTTTTATCTCCATAATATCTAAACGAAATTCCATATAAGACAGAAATTGATTTACCTAAATGACTGAAAGGGCATAGCCATCCAATCCGGTACCAATCCGGGCGAGTCATTGCAAGACTCTAATATCTAGTCAGATGTCACGGTGTCAGTGACGGTAAGCCTATGCTCGCCTTTTACGAGCTGCTTTGCACTGGAAGGCAGATGGTCTATTCTGCAAAGGAGCCCTGACCAACAAAGGTGTGTTGCTATGTCTATAATTATTAAACTTGAAATGTTATATTACGAGTACATTATTACACATCCAAAAACGAATAAATGAAATCGAACTACGCGTTTATGAATTATCACCCAATTTATATTTTGACTTTTAGGCTAAGAACTAACGGAGCGGTTTACACTGCGGTTTAATTTCAAAACCAGACCACGAGACCGGTAATTTTGCAGTCACAAAACCGTCGCGGTTGAAATCATTGGCTGCAAACTTGTACGATTCTATAGGCGCGCGACCGGTGCCGCTGGCGATGCGGGTGTAGAACGCGTCGTGTAATGTGCTCTTACTTTTTGCATATAAATCTCCACTCTACAAAAGCCGCGGTCCCGCAAAACCGTGCCATGAGTTCTAAGCCTTAACTCAGCTCCCACAGGAATCCCCTTAATTAGCGGGATAAAAAATCTTATAGCCTTCCTAGAAAAATAAATTAAACACAAACTAAATTTTCATTAAGATCGGTTCAGAAAATTTTGCGTGAATCACGATCATGATACAAAAAGACAAACAAAACATATAAGAATGTTCTAAGAACCTAGGAACTGGTAGCCCTACCATGGATACCACAGACGTTTGAGTATCATGACACCAATTAACGGACTCTCCGAGACGAAGGAACCCATCAATGACTCTTGTGCTCGTACCATTTTACCTAGTACATTTTAAAACCGCCAAATATTAACCTTTTTACTGTTATTGATAGTATGTGACACAAAAAAAAGGAAAATTAAATGAAATTTATTTATTTGCTGAATATGTGTGAAGTCGTTACAAAAATATTTATTTATACCAACACAATCCACCATATTGTTATATGCGAATATTTTTAAATTTATACAAAATTATTAATTAGGATAGTAACATATCATGTTTGAATATTTTTAGCAAAATTTTTAAATGTGATTAGGTTTAACCCTAACTACCATAAACTACAATCGTTTCCAAATTTAGGAGTCAGGAGATAAACCGTCAAAAGTCCCGTCAACCAGGATCATCCCTATCTATCTTGAATTGCCACCGTTTCCAATTCATAGGCAGTCAAGAGAAAGAAATGCGAAACATACTCCTCGGCAACCAAGAATATTATTTGCTTCATTATATTAAAAAAAATAATTAAAGAAGAAAAGAAGACGAAAGTTTGTGAGGATGTGTGTATGTTTGTTACTCTTTCACAGTCGAATGGCTGAACGGATTTGTCTGAAATTTGGAACACAGATAGATTGTGATCTGTATTGACATACGGCCAATATTAATAATGAATCCTAATCCAAAACTTGCTGTCCAAGATTGATATTTTGATCCATTTTTATGTTATCGCTTGCCAATAACATATCTGTGGACAAGATAAATATGGCAATTAGGTATGGGATAGGCCACCGGATACGCAGCTATCTAGATTGCTTGAAATCCATTAGATTGAGATACATAATTAACATTGGCCGATAGAGGCTCATATGCTTTAATCCAGATCGTACAACGGATCACTGTGAAAACGCAGGCGAAGCCGCATTCAACAGCTAGTCTATAATAAAACAGGCTT
>NJDC01004248.1:90832-106362 GCA_002245475.1 Calephelis virginiensis
AAAATCTAGGCCTCAGGTTGGCAATGCATCATTATGATCTTTGGTGTCTCTAGGCGGCGTGAATTTCTCACCATCAGGAATTCCATATGCTTTTTTGTCTTCCAATATCATAATAAAAATTGTGTATAAGTTTTAAGAAATAATTACAAAAATACGCACTATAGTAATTAGGTTTATAAAAGTAAGCCCAGCTCGTTAGTTGCCAGAATCAGATGGGAATTTTGTCTGATATCATTTTTTTTTATATATATCTTATATATAAAGTTCTCGTGTCACAATGTTAGTCTGCATACTCCTCCGAAACGCTTAACCGATTCCTCTGAAATTTGGTAAGCATATTGGGTAGGTCTGAGAATCGGCTAACATCTATTTTTCACACCCCTAAATAATAAGGGTGATTCACCCCTATTTTTTTACTTAAATCACATTAAAAATATAGCAGAACAACGTCTGCCGGGTCAGCTAGTTATATATATTTCCTTACTTCACTTTAATTATTTGCGATAGACAGTTCATCAATTCATTCAGTAGCATCAAAGTTGAATTCCCTTCAACAGCTATTCTCAGAAATGTCGAAACTATTCGCATGATCAAAACACCGGTGTATTGTGTAACAAGTACTTCATGAGATTTCACTTCAATTACTTACTCATCAATAACTATTGCCTAGCTTTTAGTAATCAAACTGTACAGCTTGGCATTTCCAATTGCTTTGGTATTTGTCGCACTCGGTGAATTGTTGGTAGTGACAAAATCATTACCTATTTACAATTCGTACTCTGTACTAATATTATAGATGAGAAAGTCTTACTATGTTCTTTCGCAGCTAAACCACACAAAGAAAGAGAAAGAATTTGTGTAATTTAATATTAATGTAGCTTTCATGTAGCTAAAGATTTGTTTAAAAATAGTCTGACTGTTTTTCAAAATGCAATCCCCAAAAATTTAGACCCCTTTTTAAGAAAATTGCACGGTCGGAGGGGTATGAAATTTGGCACATTCACAAATTAAGATAAGGAGAAGTGCAGAACGGTAATATTTTCCAATAATAATGCTTATAAAGTGCATTAAATAAAAATAAAAAAAAAACATTATACATACTACTGTGCATTTGACACATAAACTTTGTTCAAAATATTAGGAAACAAAGTAGTTGGTTTTGATATATGAAAAAAAACGGGTTTTACTCCGGGAGTGCCGGCAGAAGTGAAAACTTAAATATTTAACGTTGTGCATTTTTTAATGTTCTGAAATGGTTGGGGAACAAATTTGCACGAATTGCTTTAATTATCAGTATGAAAATACTATCGTTTATTATTTTCAAGATGGAACAAATAGAGCAATGTCTGTTATATTATACGTATCTGCTGTATCTGTGAGAATGTAATGGTAGGTATATTGCGGCGTATTATCCATTGCTCATCCTATACTCTTCGGAAATATCTAAGCAATTCAAAAATAACAACGAAACTACGTTTTATTTTAACCTCGCGCCGTCTTATTCGCGCATGCGCAGTGCGCCGTCTTGCGTTCTGACGATCTGACGCGAGTTTACAAGTTTTTACCCATTCCAAAAAAAGTGCGCAACGCCACTCAAGAAGTTTTCACTTCAGTATTAAAAGCAATGGAATTTTAGTAATGCTAAAACATTGCAGTTCATTAAATTATATTGAATTATTTATAATTAAAATTTGATATGGTCGAATTTCGAGTACTGGAAAAGGAGTAGGGGGTAAAAGTTTGCATGAAAATTTTGACTACTCTACGCGACGATATCATGAAGAAACATCTAGTAATGTAATATAAACTTGTTAATGTGCCTTCCATGTGTAATGTGCAGGAGTCTAAAATGTCAATCGAAAATGTTCTTTCCGAGTTTATGTTGGGCAACTCTGTAATAGATGAGTAGCTATAATTACAGCTTCATATCGTATCATATTTTTCCCCGTGTTGGTCCGGGCTCCTTTGCAGAATAGACCATCTGCCTTCCTGACAGGCAGCTCGTACAAGGCGAGTATAGGTTTACCGTCACTAACGCCGTGATATCTGACTAGATGGTAGAGTTTCGCAGTGACTCACCCGGGGTGGTGGTTCCGGTTTGGAGGGTAAGGTAGCTGGTAAACTTACTTTTGCTCGAGGTCTAACATTCCCACCTCAGGTTAGCAATGCACCACTACCACTTTTGGTGTCTCTAGGCGGCGTTAATTTCTTACCATGAGGAAATCCGTCTGATTGTTTGCCTTCCAATATAATAAAAAAAAAAACATTGAGAGACGGAACTTAACGTTAGCAACGCAGTTACTACATTTTTGGTGCTTAAGCGCCAGTGATGTCTGGTTATCACAAGGAAAGCCATATGCTTGTTCGCTATCTTATCCCTTAACAAAACATCTTTCCCGATTTTCGACACCAAACATAGGAATTTTAAGATCGTCTCTTACTTAGTTCTCTATTTTGCCTGGTTTTCAGCATCCCTAATAATAAGGTCGTTTATAAATTTTCTCCTGTAATTTACCGGATTCCATTAAATAATATATGCTGCTTTCTAATCAAATAGCTTGGAACAAAGAACAAAGATTATTGTCACTAGTCTAGTGACTTTGCGACAATTCCACCGCGGAAGCCAATCTTGGCGTAGTAACTTTGCTGCATTTTGTCCCATTTCATTTTTGAGGGACAGGATCCGGTAATCTTGCGTTTGCAAGAAACTTAATTAGGTAAACAAAAAATATTACCATTATAATGTATATAGGTGATATGTATCCCTGATGAACAAGAGTTTTTTAACGTGGTTTGCATGTAGAAAGTGTTAAAGTGCCTTGGCTAAAGGACTACTATTACTACTACTATTATTGCAGTGGTTATACTTCTTCTTTTATCAATATGGCTTTCGATTGTTTTTCACGACTACTTTGCCAATGCCAAGTTCGTTAATTCTTATACAGTCATTAGTCATTATGTACAAAGCCATGTCAGGTCAGGGTCTTGAGTAAAGCGGTGGCTTCGTTACTCAAGCTCATCTAGTGAGATTTGACGGCAGCGAGGATATAGACAATACACTAATTTCTTCATGATTATTTCATTTGTGCACTTTCACTGAACAAAATTAATCTAATTCCCACCTAAATTAACCAATTTCACCCAATATAAACACGAAATTCAGTAATAACGAAAAAATTACGACCACCCTCATTCACGATGTCGCCAAAACTCTCGTGGCTATACTGCCTATATACTTAAATCTAAAATATGTTTAAAGACGCATTTCTAAAGCTTCAAAGTCAAGAGTCAATTATCCAAAGACAAAAGGATTAACTAGATGACATTTCCTGTACGACAAAACTAATTTCGCAAATTCTATTGAAAACTTTTACGTGTCTCATCGCCATTGTAATATGAAAGCACAAAACCGTTCGCATAACTCGCTTGAATACTCCAAGAAGTATATTAATCATTCACGTCGTTTCACAAGTCTTCCGAATCCATTCGTTCTTATTCGATGCATAATAATAATCGGTATTCGATTATATGAGTTTTGTGGAATGTCGGTGAATCGATTTCGTTCACTCGATTCCGAGCCGTGTCTCAGACCTTTTTGCGCGTGTACAGAATTTCAAATGAAATGCGTAAATATCGACTGCCAATTGAGTTTTAATACAGCCTACCCACAAATTGACGCGCAATTCTATACATAAAGGTACATTTTAACCAATTATGAGAATGTCAGAATTAAAACGTTAATGATTATTGTTTGCGCATGTGTGCATATTTTTTCCCAAAGAATTAATTTTACTAATTATTATTTAAAAAAGTATTTTAACCCCCATATCCTAAAAGAGATAGGCAGAGGTACATCCAGGGCACTTACAACTAGCCGAAGATACTAAGTCCCACAATGTGATAGGTGACAAGCCTATTGCCAACCGGGCACTTATCTGATCCCGAGCAACATTTTTTATTAGAAAATTGGAAAAACCAAATTTTCTTTTTGTTGCCCGACCCGGGATTCAAACCCGAGACCTCATGCATTCAAGTCCACAGAGGCGATAATTATTACTTAGTAATATTAATTACAGTTTTCGATCATTAAGCTGTATTACTGCTGCACTACTTCCAATAAAGACCTGCGGGGCTATTCCGTATCTTTTTAAGTGATGATCTTTATGAAAAGTGGACATCAATTTACTGTCAATTGTCATATTTGCAGTGGTCACCAAAATTGATGTCATAAGCTTGATGTGCACTCAGTGGATATCAATATCCACTTTAGAAGGATTCGAAAGATCAACTTGTGTGTTGTAAAAATGTTCAAAAATATATTTCTGTTGGTCACTGAAGATAGCAAATATGGAATACAAAATTTTACATTTTACCGACTTGGTCATCATTAAAAAGTTATGCAATTAGCGCCCAGATCTTTGTTGGGAGTATAACCTTCTCTAGTATTCATGTTTTTCACTTTTTTTGTATTGATTTTTTTGACTTCTTTTGTTATATGTCATCGTTTCTAATTTTTGGTCTATGAGTTTGTGGCTTCTGTGACGTGCTCATATTCATTGATATGCATCCAGTTCCTGATACTATCTAATGGTTTATTCCTCATATTTTTAATTGATTCAATAAGTAGAGATTCTCAATTTGTCTGTATGTTTGCAACGTCATTATTTAATCAATGAGAAACCAGTTTTGATTATTCTTTTTTGAAAAGTATGATTTTGAAGTATCATATAAGTTTTATCACAAATTTTTGTGTATGTTGTCATCATCAATGGTAATGTCATTAATGATAATGTTAACAACATAGACAAAAATTTATCCATTATTAATTACAACTCAAAACTACTACCGGGATATTGATAGATTTTATGTAGGACCACATCCATTACCCAGGGTAAACTGAGAGAAAATACTTTTTGGCATTAAGTTCGCCTTTCCACATTTATTTTAGTGCAATTAAGGATTGAAATAACAAAGGATTAAAATAAAATAATACCAAAATAATAAGCTATATTTCAAAAAAATAATTTGAATCTCGACGTGCTTAAGAAATAATTAGTCAGTTCTTTATAGTTTCACTGCACTTAAATTATTCTCAATATTACTAATATAGACTTCATTGGCAGACTATACTTCTTAATATGGGGCCACACAAGCTGCAATAAATTTGTGAGCTTATGGCATTTGTAAAATAAGTCTCAGAATTTACAGTGCACCTTATCAAAAATATGTTGAAACACAATTTAGATAAAATTTCATATAAGGGAAAGTGACAGGAATAAAGATTCTCTAAACTACCTTTTGATACTTTTATGAATAGGAGGACAAGGCATAGTGTCACTTGGCGTCGCAATATCGTTTGACGCAAACAGTATGGTTATACTTGAATCTCGATTTCACGCGAGATTGGAAATTGAAATTGGATTTGTCTAATTTGTACTCTTGAACACAATATGATTTCAATATTCAGTTCAACGAATTTGTAAGAAATATGTTCAAGAAATCCGATATCATTGCTAATATTGGAAACGTTATTTTTTTTATTCTTTATTCGTATTCAGTAATACAAAACGACACAGATCCGGTTCCAGTTTTTAATATTCCATAAAATGAAGATTGAAGCGTAACGCTATAGGTTTTTAGTGAAAATTGTAACGCAACGTGAAGTCAGCGATTTAATAATTAAGTAAATTAGATTTGTCTGGCGTTAACCTTCCAGTTTGTTTGTTTTTTTTTTGTAACATGTTGCCTGGTCATACCACTAAAGACGTGCCAATAATTAGAGCGCGTCGCGGTCGCCATCACTAGTATTTTATATATATGCACAACACTGACGTCATTCATTACTTTGCAAATTCGAAATAAATCTGTCGGGCGAAAATCTCTGTAAAATTTACTTGCATTTTATTATACCTATTCAATTTAATTACAGTCTGCTTTTATTTAATTATTATAAGACAGATATCCTGAGCATACTGCAAAGCACTGGCTTCAACATGCCAATTATTAGATGTTACGCTATGATGAACGTTTTAAGAGCGAGTCCAACTCGCGCTTAGCCGCTTGACATTTATAACAAACGCGAAGCTCGGTTTCGGTCGGACTGCCAAAAGGAACACATATATGTGTGATTATCTTTATTGTGTTTATTGTAGTATTTCTGTATATTAGTACCGTTGTCTTAGATTTAATTTGTCTAATTCCAAATCAAGTAATATAATTTGTTTTTTGTCCAAGAGTATTTATTATTTATTTATTTATTTATACATACAAATTGAGTTATAATAATCTTTGAACTATATAATGTAAGAAATAAATTACATTATGATTTTTTATTTCTTCATCTAAAAGGCATAAAGACAGTTAATTATACATAACATCGTTACAATAATATCACCTCTATGGGCTAGTGATCCCGTGGTAATCATGGGACCCTGGTTGTAGCTCTGCCAACCTCTTTTAATGATAAAACGAAAATACTTTACAATACAATGACTTTGTATATTTTTATTAATAATATCGGAATTTCGAGACCGTGTCATATAACCTGATGTTTTATTCATCCCACTATCCGGTCTCCTGGAACATTTTTAATAGCCGGGAACGTGACCATTATCCCAATATATTCGATTCGAACAATGCAAATGACACTTCACTTGTTAGAATCGATATTTATCTTTTTCTTTTATCTTTTCAGCATTTCCATCGTAATTACACAATCCATTCTATGTTTTCCGGATATTTTAAGGGTTTTAAGATTTTATTCATTCGATTACAAATCTTTATTTCGACTTGTTTTTCGTGTAAAAATTTTAACAAATTTAAAAATAATATTGATGTAATACTTAATTGTTAGTTAAATTTTCTTGTCCTTTTTGTAATATTACAAGAAGGACAAAAAATAAAAATATGAGTCTTCAATTACAATTATACAGTGTTGGTCCTGGCTCCTTTGCAGAATAGACTATCTGCCTTCCTGTCAGGCAGCTCGTAAAACGCCAGCATAGGCAAGTAAGATGTAAATAACATCGTGACATCTTACTAAAGAGTAGAGTTTCGTAGCGACTCTCCGGGATTGGTAACACCGCCTTACCCATTCCTGCCGCCATACCGTCATGATGTGTTCCAGTTAAGAGGGTAAGGTAGCCGGTAAACTTACTTTTGATCGAGGTCTCACATCCCGACCTTAGATTGGCAACGCACCATTACCACTGTTGTTGTCTCTAGGCGGCGTGAATTTCTTACCATCAGGAAATCCGTCTGCTTGTTGCCTTCCAATATCATAAAAAAGTAACTATTGTTAAAGTAGTATGATATGTAAATATTATACTTTGTTTAAATACTGTAATTTACTAAGTTATTCATGTAATATGAAAATAATTGTTAGTATGAAGGAGTATTACAGAAAGGACAAGAAAATACTTCCAAAACTTGTAAGTTGCCAATTCCAAATTCCAAGTTACAATTATTATTAAAATATTAGCACATGTAAATTTTATACTTAATTTAAATTCTGTTATTTAATAAGTTATTGCATTTTTATAAATCATTGAAATGCAATTTTAAAGGGTTTCTTGGTTTGTACAAAACCTGTGCAAATATAATTTGAACGAAACGAGTATTAAAGTAATTTATCTCTCCCATGGGAATCTGTTTGGATAAAGGCATAAAATGTAACCTACTAAGGTTACTGGCTACATCTGTGTATTAAAGTATTTTATCTCTCCCATAGAAGCCTGTTAATAAAAAGGGATAAAATGTAGCCTTGGTCACTATTTAGATATAAATATCTCCATAATAATAATCAAAATCGTATAAAAGGGGTAGTTACTCGGTAATTAGTATGTTTGATATAATATGGTACTCGAATACTATTCAGCCATTTTCATGGCATGTAATTACATTATAATATGTAATTATATATGTCACAATTAACAAATTTAAAAAACTTAAATCCATTGCAATGTACAAGAAAGACAAAGAAACAAACACATTTCTACATTTATTAACCGACGAACGATTATTTATCTCCTTATAAATAATCGTTAATAATAAATCAGGTGTTCGAGCCCTACATTTTTTCATGTGTATTAATCGATTTCGATGTTTCTTCTCCTGACTGGCTGGGTTTCGAAACGGTGGTAGTAAAGGCATATAGGTAACAGACCTGGTTGCTGGGGAGTTTTTTTTTTGCCGTTTCTTCTCCTGACTGGCTAGGGTTGGAAACGGTGGTAGTGTACAGTAGATAGGTTTAAAATTAATCTACCTTTAAAATAATTTGTAATAAATAATTATGAAGCGTATCAAACATATCAATAAAATATCTATTAAAAATATAAATAAGTGCTGTGATTTAAATGATAAAATGTTTATAAATGTTTAATTTCTTTAAATTTATTTAAATTTTTGCAAACCACAATGTGATAGAATATATTGTATGCTTAAATATGTTTCTAATAACTTTTTAACGCACATATTCCGCAAATAAATAATTTTTATTTTCATTGTATTTCTCCATATTTTATGAACCGATTTTAAACATTACTTTTTAGTATTCGAAAGAGCCTATTATTGCTAACTCTAGATCTGATGATGAGATCTTTCACGGTGTTGGTCCGAGTTTGCTGGATAGAATAGACCACTTTCCTGTTGCCAGGCAGCTCGTCAGAGGCGAGCACTGATCAAAATATAGCTCAACCAACCAAACCACTGATGGTAGAATGTTGTGCAGATAGTTGCCCCGGTAAGGATACACAGCTTCACATATTCATGCTGCCAAATGTCTAACATCGATGGCGCCTAGGCCAATGTTGTCTACTATAATGTACTATAATGTTGTAATGTTGTCTTGTTTCCTGCCCTTTTACATTAAAAAATTCCTGCCGAATTAGGAAATATACATATTTTTTATGTTGGTAGACGTATTACTTTTTGAAGTTGACGTCGGTTTAAGCCGTTTTACTGCACTTAAATAACATCATTATTGAAGTATGGATTTTAGATGTCTGCTTTGTTTTGTAAAGACTTAAACAAAACAAATTTGATAGATTTGTAAGAGCGGAAAAAGCACATGCAAAGAAATTAGGCAACTGTATGAAAACCAGCTGTCAAAAGCAGACGTGGGACTGAAATGGTATGAAAGAATCAATCTCGGTTTCGAATAAAAAAGGTTTCAGAGTATTGTTATAACAGATTGGATTTATAACCCGTTTTCAAATTTATTGTGAAAATGTATTGTCTGACGATAAAATGGAAATTTAAAAGGAAAATATATGATGTGATACATTTTTAGCACGTTTTTATTGGCTTGGTATGTATCTGCGTATTTGTGTCACGGAATCTTAGAGGGTATATTTCACTCACTTTAAAATTTAAGATTGAAGTGAAATTTCACACACTTTTCAATTAAAATACTAAATTCCGATTGCAATATAATAATCAAAACGAATTGCATTTTATTGTAATGAGGATCGTCTGGATGTCATACCATAAAGATTCTGACCATGATAATCATAACAGAAGAAGGTATTGATTCGATTGTATGTTTTCTGTTTTTTTACTAACATAGGTTCTTATTTTATAATAGTATTTATACACATAGATGAAAACGTAGAAAATTGAAAAAACACATTTCCTCTTTATTACCCAATTTAGGAATCGAACCTCGATATGAATGAGATCCTGTCTTTTGGAGTCATACTTATTCCGACCGATAGACCACAGAGGTGATTTCTGGGGCAAGGTGTGTTGATCAGGTTACTTCTGGTATCCATTTAAGTATTTATAGGTGTATGTATCGTTAAATATCACTCACAACCCCATAAATAGTAATTAATTTCGGGCTTAGATTCATTTTGTGTAATTTGTCTATTTAGTGTTATTTTATACTAAAATAAAGTTACTAATGTAAACTCAAATTATTAAACAAAATTCCATTTCATATTAAACTGATTCCAAAACCCAGTGATTTGAGATAAGGAACACTAAAAACCTTTATATTTTCATTGAACATTTCCCTACACACACTTTTCTTAGGTTAACGCTTAAAATTTTACACTATACACTTGATTTATTACTATATATTACGCTATAGCCAACCGGTTTAACTTTTCACAGCATCATCAGAGCTTTATAACTAAAGATAAAAAATCTGTTTTAAGCAACCAAATAGGTACTGAACATAAAATTAAAACAGATTTTTCTATAATGGAATTCTACCAAGTGCCGACTATAACAAGTATAGATTCTATTTCCCTACACATTTAATTTAGTATAAATGCCTAAGACTGACTTCTTGTTAAACTGAAAACCAGTGTTAACCTTCATAATTAACCTGTCTGTAGCCGCACGCGGTCTCTGAGACCCAAAACTTCAAACTTGTTGTACGAGTAATACATTTTACTTGTAAAGGAGGTTTAATAATACTTCTCCTAACACAGATAATATTATTATGTTTAACAAGTTTGCTTAACGTAATGTTGCTTATTTATAATCATAAAGCATGATACCTTAATGAAAATAAGTGTTGCCTGGGGTTGAATATGTACTCGATTGCTGATAGACTTGCCACCTGTCATATTGTGTAACTTAGTATCCTCGGTTAGTCGTGGGTGTTCTGGTTGAGCCTCTGCCTACATCTTCGAGCATATGGGCATGTAGGTACTTTCTTAGATCTCTATTATCACTAGGCGGACTCTAATCAATGGAGACGAGTTTTATATTATACTAAACTATTAATTTTCATTTCTCGTATTTTTTTCAATTATCATTCGTTTAGATATATGTTTTCTGTATATAGATGTTTATGATTTATTTTACTACTTTAACAAAGTAGTATTGGTGAAATTGATAATAATTATAACATTAGCATATATTTTTGTTTACATTGGAATCAAATTTAATTTGTGTAATTTGTCGAGGGTCTTTTATTTATTTATCGGTCTTACTGGCCAGCTGCGGTTATATAAAGGTTAAACCAGGCCAGTGAAATGATAATTTCCTTTGAAAATAAACCACGGATAGGTATTCCAATTCAGCCTCCTTCGGCCTCCATTGAAATAATCGTAACACTTTATTGAAAGAAATTAAAAAGAAATTGTTTGCAATTTCATTTGTCTAACCATATTTTAACCCGTTAGTTTTTGTTGCTAGTTTAATTTTACGAGCTTACTTAACAAAATGATTGGACTTTTCGTCTATCTGGTCTATTCACGATTTCTGTAATTTGAAAAGAAATATTTATGTTTATACTTCTGTTCAGTTCAGTTGCTTGATACATACGTTTTTTTCATGATACTGAAAGGCATACAAGCTGGCGGCTATAATGATGGTAAGAAATTCCCCACGGCTAGAGACACCAAAGGTGGTAATGTTGCTTTGCCAAACTGAGGAAAGGATGTTAGTAAACTTACTTTTGCTCGAGGCCTAACATCAGAGCCTAAGGTTGGCGACGCACCATTACCACCCTTGGTGTCTCTAGACGTCGTGAATTCCTTACCATCAGTATAATTAAAATTACAAATAATCCTTATGTAATAAGGGACAAGATATTTTTCTCTAGAAAGTCAACAAGGAACAACTCGCCCCACAATGGGGCTGGTTGTTTGTTCTTTGAAGCAAGTTGTTCCGCTGTCAACTTATGACATAAAATATATAATATTAATGGGACAGGTATGTATAAATTGAATAAAACGTAAGTAACTGTATATTTATGACAGCTTTTATTAGAAAAGTGTACAAAATCCTAAAAATTTTGATGTACTTTCAATAACTTGAATGATTTACAAAAATAAAACTACAAAAAAAACATTATTTCTAATAGGTACTGAAATCCAACGTAACTAATTGGTTTAAGGCTGTTGAAAAGGTTTCAAATATACACCAACTTTGACTAACTCAAATTATGTCACATTTATTTAAAAAAAAACTAAGTAAAAAATCTAATAATTCTAGAATTTCAATTTAGTCATTTTTCCATTCAGTTTAATACAGCCATTTTTATTGAGATCAATTGTCTATTAAGTGCTTTGCTTTGTAATAATTAGCTAAATCATTATTATACAATTATTCAAAGATTCATCGTCAGAGTTGCTTATAAGAATAAACATAGGAATGAACTTCTTCAGATTTTATGTATTTTAAAATGTGCCCAATTCTTGCACATAATACATTCAATTGCTCTCATGGTTGTGAATTGGAATATTAATCGCAACCTAATGTACAATTATTCTTCTTCTTCTTATTCTTCAATATCATTTTCATTCGCATACGCTGCCAATTCATCGGTAACTAAAGTGCCTAATTCAGCAGCTACTATGGCACGCACCTGCTTAAACTCCTTTGAAGCTACTGTATTTTTTGGTTTCAATACAGTGATAACTCTTTTTTCATCTACTTGTTTTTTAAAGAACCCAGTTACACTGTGCCGGTTAAAAGAAGACTCGCATCCTTCATTAGTAGTTTCGGGCGTTCTTTTGGAAAAAGCCGTGTTTTTTTTTAAAAAAAACCGTGAACCAATCAGCTCCTGCTTCTTGATTTCTGTGCCAGAAAACAGAAACGTTAGGCATTTGAAAGTTAACAGCACAACTGTACGGTAGCAATGGTAGGTAGTTACGTTTATAGTTCCTTATCCTAAAATAAAGTTTTAACTCTATTAATAAGTCATACTTACGAGGGTCACTATGGGGCACGTTGTTCCGCGGAACAACTAGCCCCCAGCTAAAGGAACTTTGAACCCCAAATTTCAATTTGAAAATTATCTCTAATCATACTAAAATAGTTTATAAAAAGCTAACAATGACATTGAAAAATAAGTCTGTATAGTATTTCCAACAGATAATGACAAACCACGCTCAATTCGATCAAAAAATGACTTCGATAGACCAAAAAGTAAAAGGAAGAAAAAAATTACTTACGTACTGTTTATGTGACTCAACTACTCAACTACCACTATGAAGCGCCGTCAGTAAAATAGTTGTCGCAATAGCGCGATCGCATGACGTTTCGCAGGGCACTTTACATCTATTGCAATCTCTTTGCGTTGCGAAGCTAAATGCATCGAAACAACCTACCCCCGGAACTTTGAACCCCGCTCTCCCCTATATACATATATTATATATTGTTGGTATATATAGTTATCGCCTCTGTGGTGTAGCGGTTCAAGTGTTGGACTTGACTGCATGAGGTCCCGGGTTCGAATCCCGGGTCAGGTAACAATAAGAAAATTTGGGTTTTCCAATTTTCTAACAAAAAAAAAAGTTGTCCGGGATTTTATATGTGCCCGGTTGGCGATAGGCTTGCCACCTATCACATTGTGGGACTTAATTTCTTCGGCTAGTCGTGGGTGCCCTGGTTGTGCCTCTGCCTACCTCTTAGGGGATATGGACGTGAAAATACTTTTTTGTTTTTCCCATTTTTCCTGCATTTTCCCGGTTTTTCTCTTCATAAGAACCTTCTTCTGACAATAACTAACACAACAAAAAATAATGAGCCAAATCGGTTCAGTTGTTCGGAAGTTATGAGCTTACCGACACATTCAGCAATTCATTTTTATATTATTGACTAGCTGTTCTTGTGAACTTCGTTTCACCCGTTCAGTATGAAAAATATTTTTTTTAATTTAAATTATTATTTTTCCCATTTTCCCTGCAACTTTCTCTTCATAAGAACTTTCTCCTAAAAGTAACTAACTTATTAATAAGAGAATTAGACAAATCGGTCGAGTCGTTCGGAAGTTATGCGCTAACCAACACATTAAGCGATTCATTTTAATATTATAGATTTATAGATATACGTCAGAACATAAAAAGGGAAATTGAAGTAAAAGTGCAATAAAATAACGTTTTGGAAACACTAGTTCTTTCAACGGACCATTATGGAAGCTTTTACGCTGAACGGCGATGCATTTTTATTTACAAATCGATTTCGTCGGAGTGTAGCGGTTAGAAAACAATATTACCAACCAGGCAATATCAAAAGAATCCAATATTTCATTTAAAGATAGGAATTTCTATTGATATTTGGAAATTCTTATCCAGTTTCCAGAAGTCTAAGTACCTACTAAAGATATTTTCTATTTTAGCACTTGCCCTGTGCTTAGGTTAAATTTCTATAAATTTTAAAGAAAAAAAAAGTTTCGCCGTAGATTAGATTTGAACCTGTAAACTTTCGCGTCAAGCCGACGAATGCTCTTACCATTTGAGTAATTACTTAAACTAACTTCCATCAGAACTTTTTACCTGTATCTTTGAAACAGGACTTACCTTTCGAAACAGAATTATGAAAGTGAATTTATTGTTAGAGAAATAATCGCGGAACAAACATAAAAACAAGAAGAAAAAATCCTTTATTTCACACAGACCAAACAAAAAGCACTTGTGACACTTATACATGGTACTTAAATAAATAAGCGTATAAAGAAAATAAACATAAAATAAATATATCTCCTCTCTTTTGTAGTCGGATACTACTTATACTTAATACTACTGTTCGAAATACACGAATTGATCTAACCAACTTATATTGTAGTCCAGTGAAGTTGTAAAAACCTCATCAACATGTTATCCATTAAAAAAAATCCTACTTATTGGTTTGTGTTTTAGCCAACGACGTACATAAACTTTAAAAGTAGGTGATTAAATAAATGTCCCCAGACATGTTATACAAATTAAATCTTATCCAAAGTAAGCAAATTATATGCTTGTGTTATGAATGTTAGTTAACAATTTTAATACATAGACATACTTAAATAGATACCAAAAATACCTATGTATTAAAATATAGACTATATTTTGTGTCTAAATATTCATCACACAAATGCCTGCCCCCGTCAGGATTCGAGCCCATGCCTCGCGGTTAGTCGGTGAAGTTAGGTTTCCACACTAGCCCTTCCACCAACAACGTAGTTAATACTTAAATAGTTTTAGTTTACTTTTTTTATAGTTTTAGTTTAATTGGTATTCTTTGATGTTTTGGTAAGGCAAAAAATTAGACTTTTAAATTAAATGAAATACGAAGTCTTTTTGAAAACGAGCTTCGTCGGTTACCTACTCAGCAATGGAACCGTAAAGCACAGCTCCAAAACCCAATACAAAATATGTGAACTGGATCATACAGTCGACAACACTGCCCATAGATACAAAAAAAGTATTTGACGATTTCTATAACTGTAATAAACATATCTCCGTGTTGGTCCAGGTCCGATAGGTAGAATTGACTATCTATCTGCCTGTCAGGGGAAGAAGAGAGCACTGGTTAAAGTAAAAGTCATCAATAACAAGACCACTGGTGGTAAAGTGTTGTGTAGGAACTTAATCACCCCGACCCGCTCCAGATCCACCCCATTACCTATTCCAGTCAATAAAGACTTTCATTTTCCAGGCAAGAGGGTAGGGTAACCGTTAAACTTGCACTATAGGCTTAACATCCAGGCCACAGGACTGTGACATACCTGTATCATCTATGGCAGAGGTTCCCAAACTTATTTCATGTAACGCCCACTTTGAAAATCAGTTGTTTTGTAGCGCCCCCCCCCC
>NJDC01004248.1:106472-118524 GCA_002245475.1 Calephelis virginiensis
TATCGCCCACTTTGGGAAAGGCTGATCTATGGTGTCTAGAGCCTGTGGTTATCTCTTACTATAGGATAGGCGTGTGCTTATTCACTGATCAGTGGTAAAGGTGTTTATTATTCTGATTAGTTTTTTTATGAAAGAGATCTCTTTCATAAAAAAACTAATCAGAACTTTTTTATGAAAGAGATCTCTTTCATAAAAAAAACTAATCAGAATAATAAACACCTTTACCTAGAAATACAAATAACGAACACTGTTGGGGAAAGTCATTTCAGTCATTCAAGTTAGTCATTTGGGCTAACCCTTGGACCAATAAAGATACTACCTATATAATAATTTTACGATTGGATCATTCTTACTAATATTATAAATTCAAAAGCATGTCTGTCTGTTGCTCTATAACGACTAAACTATTGAACCGATGTTGAGAAAATTTGTTAAACATATAGCTAAAGATCTAAGTTCAAACATAGGCTAATTATTTTTTCAAAAGTCAACCCCAAGGTACTGTAATAGGGGATAAAAGTTAGTACGAAAAATTTAATTATTCTATGCTGAAAAAGTCGCGGGCAAACAGTAAGTACGAGTAGCTTACAAAATCTTAGCTTGTGTTTGCTGTCCAAACTTACCGAGAAACATAAAACTGCAATGAGTTAAGTTCTAGATACCTTGATAAAAGTTAGCCGGTGTCTGGGCACGATTGATCGGCTGCTGTGTTGGAAATTGAAGTCGTTTAATCAAGCTGAAGTTTTAATGAACTATGACTAGATGAAGAGAGACTTAATAATTTAAATATTTATGCTGACTTCTCCAATAAGAGGATTTTTAGAGGTTTTTGCAGATTTAAAAAAAAGCGTACACATTTTTAATTATTATTTATTTCGTGCTATGTACATTGGTCGTAGTTGTGTAAAACTAGTTATTGTTATTCAAATAATCATTTATAATTATTTAATACAATCAGTAGATGGAGAGTACTGTTGTGTATTTAAAACACATTTTTTTTATGATATGGGAAGGCAAACAAGCAGACGGATTTGCTGGTGAAAGGAAATTAACTCCGCCTAAAGACACCAAAGGTAGTAATAGTGCGTTGCCAACCTGAGGCCGGGATATTAGGCCTCGAGCAAAAGTAAATTTACCGGCTACCTTACCCTCCAAACCGGAACACGTCATGACGTTATGGCGGCAGGAATAGTTAAGGCGGTGGTACCAATCCGGGTGAGTCGCTGCGAAACTCTACCACCTAGTCAGATGTCACGGTGCTAGCTACGGTGAGCCTGTGCTCACCTGTTACGAGCTACCTGGCAGGAAGGCAGATGGTCTATTCTGCAAAGGAGCCCGGACCAACACGGGGACATTCTCAAAGGTTTCATGGAGATGCATTAAGAGAAATAATTTTCCAGGTTTTGGTCCGAGTCTAAATATGCCGTCTGCCTCGATGGTTCGTTAGATGCGAGCAGGGGTGAAAATATTGGTCAGTACAAATAAAACCACTAATGGTATAGTGTTGCGCAGCAGTTGGACCAGGTATGGATCCACGGCCTTACTCCTGCAGACGTAATAACTCTATCGTGTTGCAGTATAAAGGGTAGGGTACCCAGTAGACTTGCGGAATAGGCCTAACAACGCCACCAGATGGCAGCGAAGCACCTGTAACATCTATTGTGTCTCGTCTAGGTTGTCTTCTACCATCAAAAGACCCGTGTGCTTGTTCACCGGCTCTTTGAGTAAAAAAAAGCAATCCTGAATGATACCAAAGTTTTAAGATTATATGTTTTACGGTACGGGAGTTTCGAGAGATATTTCGGAAACTTAAGAAATCAAATATGTCAGGATTAAAAACAGCAATCATAGACCGAACTCCAACGTAAGTTAAATAAACATTTAGCAATCATACAAATACATCTAAATAGCTAAATAGGTGATTTTTTTTAATTGCGTAGTTTTAAAAGATCTAAGCATACATAACGACAGATAGCGGAAAGCAACTTTGTTTTATACTATAGTTATATATATAAAAAAGTATCATCATGCCCATATCCCCGAAGAGGTACAACCAGGGCACCTATGACTAGATTAAGACACTAAGTCAAACCATGTGATATGTGGAAACCTATTGCCAACCGGGCACATATCCAAGCCCGAGAAATATTTTTTTACTAGAAAATTGGAAACACCAAATTTTCTTTTTGTTGCCTGACTCGGGAATCTAACCTGGGGCCTCATGCAGTCAAGTCCAACACCTGGACCGCTACACCACAGAGGAGATAAACTTTCTTATATATATTAATTAAAAGTTGGAAAAATAGTATTAATTGACTTTTTAATGTATTTGGTATTTCTTTTATTAATTAATTATTACCATGAACATGTGAATTGAAAATGATTTATTAATTTTCATTTCATAATAAACTGTCATTTGCATGATTTTGAACAATGAGAATTTTGAGAGATACGATGAAAATATTGGAAGTTGGTAAGTCAATTGGAAATGTCCGCTTTGACCACTTTTCGTCACTTTTTAAGTGTCAGGACGTAATAACCCTATCGTCCGCTGGAGTTAATAAGTAAATCTAAATTACTAGGTACTGGACTATTTCGTAACTGTCGCCAGTTATTACAAGGTGGAAGATAGTACGTGCTACGGAGTGACGTGCAACAGCTAGGCTGATTTGGAGCTACCTCCACATTTATTCTAGCTATAACTCCAGTACTCTTGAAATGAAATGAAATGAAATGAAATGAAATGAAAATTATTTATTTGCGGAATATGTGTGTTAAAAAGTTGTTATAAAGGTATTTAAGAATACAACATATTCTACCACATTGTGGTGTGCAAATTTATTAATTTCCAGTACTCTAAAAAGAGGAGAATATCAACTCAACAGTACGTTTTTCTGTCCGTGTGTTTGTTACGCGATTACTCGTCAATAACCAAACGATTGTAATGCTTCTTTTTTGAAATGGTAGATCATGATTGCGCGGTGGTCCTATGTTAATTTTATCATTATCCAAGTAGTGACTTTTAGTAATAATTAATAATACACAAATCTACGTTGGCGACATGATTTCGTCAACAAGGATGATTAATTATTTCCGTATTTAATAAGTATTAGACGTCGCCCGTTGGTCGAAATTCGACCATAACAAATTTTAATACCTTGTTGATAAGAACGCCATCTTCATTTCTCAGGACCAACTACTTTGTTTCCAAACTGTATAGTGTGAATCTAAACCATTCTCGAATTCCCTAATCACACACACACACACACCAGCTTCTTGATAAAGACTTTTAGTTTCATACATGTACGGATTTCCGGAGCATTACTTTTAGAACCGATCTTTGTGCTCTTTCAGCTTTAATCAAATAAGGTTTTGCTGCACTAGGTACCCCAACTCGTAATACAGTTGTGTTGTATTTTAAATGCATGGTGGTGTGGGTAATGTTTTATTTATTGAGTTAATGTACTTTGTAAGCATTATTACTGAAAAATGTTAGCGTTCTGCAAAGGGGTCCAAATTTTGGCATCACGTATTAATATATAGATAACTTTAAACCACTAGTAGGATGTTGTTAAAATGTAGGTATGTGGTGCCATCTCGTTAGGGATCATCAGTTTTATTTCGAAAGAAAAAAAACGAATTGTGACGTGGTAATAAAATAATTGGGGTTTTACATAATAAAATATAAAACCAAAATTAGCCAAATCAATTCAGCTTTTTCGAGTTGTAGCGAGACTAACGAAAGCAATCTATTTTTATATAATACTAGCTGACCCAGCAAACTTCGTATCGCTTGACATTAATGCTTCGATTGTAGCGCAGTCTGCCGGACCCAATGTGAAACATTCCAAAATCAATAACTACTTATTATTAAAAATTAATTAAAAAAGCATTTTCCTGGAGACCAAATTGTGAATCTAAACCATTCTCGAATTCCCCAATGTTTAAATACACACAAAAACTTTCAACAAAATCGGTCCAGTCGTCTAGAAGGAGTTCAGTGACAAACACACGAACACAATAAATATATATATACAGACTAGCGGCCCGGTACCTACTTCGCTACGTAGGCGTATGATAGCATGAATGACGTAACACAACAAAACAAAAAAAAACCAACTGCCTAGCCTAGTAGTAAATATATTTTAACGAATTCATATGTAATTTATATAAAAATACTAGCTGACCCCGCAGACGTTGTTCTGCTATATTTTTAATGTGATTTATTTAAAAAAATTGGGGTGAGTCACCCTTTTCACTTAGGGGTATGAAAAATAGATGTTAGCCGATTCTCAGACCTACCCAATATGCTTACCAAATTTCAGAGGAATCGGTCAAGCCGTTTCGGAGGAGTATGCAGACTAACATTGTGACACGAGAATTTTATATATAAGATATTCATAACAAAAATAAAAACTACAATAAATTTATATTTAAGATAGATATTTGCACACCACAGTTTGTCCGGGCTCCTTGGCAGAATAGACCATCTGCCTTCCTGCCAGGCAGCTCGTAAAAGGCGAGCATAGGCTTACCGTCACTCGCACCGTGACATCTGACTAGGTGGCAGAGTTTCGCAGCGACTCACCCGGATTGGTACCACCACCTTACCTATTCCTGCCGCCATAACGTCATTACGTGTTCCGGTTTGGAGGGTATGGTAGCCGGTAAACTTAGTTTTGCTCGAGGTCTAACATCCCAGCCTCAGGTTGGCAACGCACCATTACCACCTTTGGTGTCTCTAGGCGGCGTGAATTTCTTACCATCTGGAAATCCGTCTGCTTGTTTTGCCTTCCAATATCATAAAAAAAGAGTATATTCACGCTCATATCCCCGAAGAGGTAGGCAGAGGCACAACCAGGGCACCCACGACTAGCCGAAGATACTAAGTTCCACAATGTGATAGGTGGCAAGCCTATCGCCAAAGGGGCACATATCCTATCCCGAGCAACATTTTTTTTATTAGAGAATTGGAAAAACCCAATTTTCTTTTTGTTGCCGAACCCAGGACCTCATGCAGTCAAGTCCAACAACTGAACCACTGGACCACAGAGGCGACAAAAAAATACGAATAAGTATTCTGTAGCAACTTTAAAACACACATATTCCATAAATAAATAAATTTCTTTTTTTCTTTCTTTCTTACTATCAGAAGAGCAATGACGCAGTAATGTACACATTAATCTAACTCGGCTCTGTTTTTTTTAATAAATACCTACAGGCGACAGGCGCGTCAACACGCGACAGGGCTACAAGCCTTCAGAGATAGATAACGAAAAGAGAGATAACTACACTTGCATATTTGAATTACTTTTTTATGTTGCTGTCGTAAATATTGTATATTATTTATGAAATAGAAATCGTTTTTAAATGTTTACTAAAAAAGCATATAGTGTTCCACAATTGGCCCAACATCTCAGCCATAGCACAACGATGCTCCTACAATATCTATGGTGTCTATAGGCTACGGTTATCTCTTATCACCAGGAGATCCGTGTACTTTTTCGCTGAACTTTCATAAAAAAGGCTTTCATAAAATATTTTTTTTAGCAGGCACACAGGTTTTACTGATGTTAGGTGAAATTCATGATATATAGACCGCATAGACCTATTAAAAATGGCTCACTCTCTTGTGGTCAAAGTATTACGTCTGCCTCGGAATAGATATCTACTACCAGTGGTCTCGACGGAAATGCCCATTAAACCTATGCTTTACTCTTAGGAGCTTGTAAGAGACGTTGTAGAGCCTGGCAGTTTCCAAAACCAGAAGTTCTTTACTATATAGGTCATTTGGCCCCGTCGGCTGACTTAAACCAACATGGGAAAAAGATATTGTAAAAAGAAAATTATCGTTTTTTTTTATCTGGATGTTATTTTCTATTTCAATATTTTAAATTACATTTACATACTAAAGTTGAAAACTATTCATCGTTCGTTCTTAATAGAATTTCCTTGCTTATGTTTTCATAAGACAAATATATTGTTCTAGAGAAATAAAATAGGATACTAGCTGTAGCTCGCGGCTTAAAATGTTAAGTTTTTTTGAGAAAGCGAGGCCAGAGATCAGGATTAAACTATTCTAAGTTTTACGGCCAAACTAAAACTATTTATTTGTGGAATGTGTATGTTAAAAGTTGTTACCAAGATATTCAAGCATACAATATATTCTATCACATTGTAGTGTGCATTTTTTAAATAAATTTAAAGAAATTAAATACGTATTTTTGCATACATTTTAACATTAAAATTACATTTACACTTATTTATTTTTTATAGACTCTTACTTATTTATAATTAGCTTCATAATTTATTACAAATAATTTCAAAGTTAGATTAATTTTAATCCTATCTACTGTACACTACCACCGTTTCCAACGTAGAGGCCTTCTGCTTTAGTTTATGATTCCGAGTTGGTTTGATATATTTTTTCTACGATCCTATATATGTTTTTTGAGTAGTAGGCGGTAGTTCGTTTAGCTTGCGTCGTAGGTGGATATATATACTATTTATGTGGTTTGTCCAACCCACAAAAACAATTAATTCCTGGACTGAGCACATAGCTCACTCCAAAATACCGACGATGTTGTAAAATTCTAGTGATTAGTAAGCTAACATTCCAAAAAATGTGTGTGTCCAACCTTAACAATAAAGAAGTGAAAAAAAGAATGTCTATAAATACAGAAATGGTGTTTGATGTTTTATATTTCATTTTCTCAGCTCCAAATCAAAACGTTCTAAAGAGGTTTTACTTCAAAAATTCATTGAAATCAAAATTACCGCCAATGTCTTTAAGGGTGTGTGTTTTAAATTAAATTAATAAATTAGGGCATGCACAAAGCTGTAGCTGACAGTACATATAAGTTTCCCTACGACGCCCTTGGGGTTGGTATTTCGGAGAAATACGGCGCAGTGGTCGATCTTCATTAATTAATGTTGTCGCTTTAGCTTGAGAACAAACACAGTTAAGTTTGGTTCGAAGAATGTTAACGGTTTTGATAATAAACTAGTGATTACCCGCGGCTTTGTCTTTTTCAAAATATATCGTCGACCTTTTGAGGGTGTAGTTGGTAACAACCATTTAGTTGAACTACTCGTATTATTTGTGAAGGTTTAGAGAGCACAATACCACAGTAATGTACAGTAATCTATCTTCATATAAATGGGCGAAAACACGTCCACCTACGCAGTCTTGTATGCACTTGATACTAACGTGTTAGACATTATTCGCGGTTACGCCGCTGTAGCAGCCGGTCGACGTAATCGCATTTTTGAAGTGAATTTATTTTTAGCGGAGCTGCGTGCTTTTTTTGGAATGGGTAAAAACTTCTAAACTTTGTTCAGAATTCCATAGACGGCGCAAAAAATTCAAATTCAAAATAGCTTTTATTACGTAGATCCATATACAGATTCTTGTAACGCGTCTATATAATTCTAAAAACTACCACCGGATCGGAACGCGGCCACTCACTGAGAAGATCCGGCGAAAGAAACTCAGCGGGCTTGTTTTTTTTTTATAAATCTAATTTACAAAAGTTTATTACATTTACAAATAATTTGCAGAGATTGGCATGAGGAGCAATTAATCCCAAGCATTTCTGTCTTCTAAATATTCTGAAATCTTATAATAACCCTTACCATACAACTTTATCTTAATACATTTTTTAAATTTATTAAATGGTAAGTCTTTAATATGGTCGGGAAGTTTATTATAATAACGTATACATTGGTCCATGAAAGAATAACTGATTCTGTGGAGACGAGACTTATGCACAACAAGATTGTTTTTATTCCTTGTGTTTACAGCATGTACATCACAATTTTTCTTGAACAAACTTATATTTTTATAGACATATATCAAGTTTTCAAAAATATATTGATAAGTCACTGTTAGAATTTTTATTTCTTTAAACTTTTCCCTGAGGGAAACTCTTGGGCCTAAATTATAAATTGCCAGTATAGCCCTCTTTTGCAAGACAAATATTGTGTTTACCTCGGCCGAGCTTCCCCAGAGAAGATTGCCATAGGACATGATGCTGTGGAAATAACTAAAATACACAATTCTAGCAGTGTCGACATCTGTTAACTGCCTTATTTTCTTAACAGCGTAAGCCGCTGAGCTCAATTTGATGGCAAGTTTTGCAGGGCGCTTGCCCGCATGTGCGTGTTCTCATGTTTGTGTACGATAGCGAAATAAATGAATATTGTAATCTACTACATAAATGATACTAATTTCATACTGATAATTAAAACAGTTTGTGATTTTTTTTTCCCTAACCATTCCAAAATATCCAAAATGCACAACGTTAAAATTCAAGTTTTCACTTCTGCCGCTACTCCCGGAGTGCAACCCGTTTTTAATTATTTTGTAACCAATAGGCTAGCGAACTATTTCTGAATGTCATTTTGGTTTAATAAGTCAAAGTATTTTCTTAATATAGAAAATAACAATAAATATAGACTTTAACGTACTGTTTTTGAGCTTCATTTGAGATGTTATGGAAGGATTCTTATTGGAACGAAGTTCCTTATTGTGCGTTGTGAATGGGGGCTAGACGGAAAAAATTCTTACGAAAATGTTGTCACGACACTTTTTGCTCTGTGGTCTAGGGATTCAGTAGTTGGACTTGACTGTATGAGGTCCCGGGTTCGAATCCCGGGTCGGACATTTTTTTTATTTCCATTATTTTTTATCATCATTTTAATTTTTTTATATTTTTAATTTTTTTTATGTTTATCTGTCTGTCTCTCTCTATAAGAGAGATAGAGATAGAGATAGAGATTACTAGAGATTGATAGAGATTGAGAGAGGGGGGTGAGAGAGAACTTCGTTCCATCCGGGTGTCCCTTGACACCTCTCAACTTTTTTTTGGTATTCAAATCACTGTATGCATTACTAGTAAACATTTAAAAATGATTTTTTTAAATAAAAACCGTTCTTAACACACATATTCCGCAAATAAATAATTTTGCTACGCGGTACTTATACTAGGTGGTAGAGTTTCGCAGCGACTCGTATGAATTGGTACCACCGCCTTGCCTATTCCTGCCGCCATAACGTTAGTTAGTAAGTTAGTACTTGCCATTGACATATTCCGGTTCGGAGGTTAAGGTAGCCGGTATACTTACTTCTGCTCGAGGCCTCAGGTTGGCAACGCACCATTACCACCCTTGGTGTCTCTAGGCGGCATAAATTTCTTACCGTCAGGAAATCCGTCTGCTTCTTTACCTTCACATATTAGAAAAAAAAGAGTTATGTAGATTAAACCATCTGCTTTTGGAAGCTGCCAGGCAGAAAGAAGTCTTACGTCTCTTACAAAATCCTTAGAGTCGAGCATACGTTAAATGGGCACTTACGTCGAGACCACTGGTAGTAGAGATCTATTCCGGGCAAGATTGAATACTTTGACCACAGGAGTGTGAGCCATTTCTAATAAGTATCTAGATAGATATGCGGTCTATATATCACGAATATGTCACCTACCATCTGTAAAAGCTCTGTGCCTGCTATAAAAATTGTTTTCTTGTATATTTAAAAAGGTTTTTTTTAATATTATAGGTCAGTGAAAAAGCACACTGATCTTCTGGTGGTAAGAGACAACCATGGCCTATAGACAACATAGATATTGTAGGAGCATCATTGTGCTATGTCTGAGATGTTAGACTAACTGTGGAAGTATACCGGCAAACCTACCCTCTAGACCAGAATACGACATATTCATTACGTCGTCAGGAATAGGTACTACCCGGGCAAGTAACTATACAGCATTTTACCACCAGTAGTCTTGTTGGTAATGGTCTAACTAGCCTACGCTTGCCTTTTACGAGCTGATTATCAGCTTAGTCTTTTTTTAAAGGTACATAGCCCATACATACATACATAGGTTAGCAATATATTAGCTATTCAAAAAAAGGTAATTTAGATAAAAACAGTATACAATTCTTGGAAATTGAATAATTGCACAGACAAAAATAACTATGTCTAGAAAAATAAATAAAATTTAAATTAGCATTGCCTTTTTTAAAGGTAATTTAGATGAAAGTAGTATACACCGGTACTAGAAACGTGAATTTTGAAAACAAAAATAAATTTACGTTGAATTAGTACTTTCATAAATTGTTTGTTTTTGTGGCAATAAACTTAATTTTATGTATTTTGCACAGTTTACGCGACCTTCTGGAGAAGGTCTAACTTATCACTCAAAGGTTTTTGGTTTGGTCTGACATAAAAATTCCATTGAGTGATGACGAGTGATCAAATCCAGATTGGATGAAGATGAGAAAATATTCTGAGTACTTTTCACGTACGTTCTGTACGCTTATAGCTTGGCACAACCCAGCCTTAAATAATTCATCTACTGGTACATACGTACACACGTAGCTATATATGCATGCACATACATAATTATATAAATGGATGCAGAAAGACATTATTTTTCAAAGCAGAGAAGACTAACGCAAATGTGGGTCACGCGATGGAAAGTTTTTCCCATCGCTGCTCAACTTGTTACTCCTGGTATTGCGGAGTAGCACTGAATCACCTTTAAGGATTAAGCACGCTCTTTTCTGGATAGTTCCTATTCGTTCCTAGTCGTATTTATTTGGAAACACCGCCTTTGGTAACTGGTTTCAGAAAAGTTAACGGATATTGGAAAAAGGCTCAGGAAAGATAGTGAGCCACCACGTATAAAGGTGATGTGCATGATACCTTATGTTTTGACGCGGCGTCCTTAGGTAAAACTCAGTGACAAGAATCAAACCAGACATCTCCAGATTACAAATGCGGTAGAAAACACTTAGAGATACAACATCTTTACGCCAAAAGATTTATTGGCAATTCGAGAAGTTCTACGTTAAATGTGGTCAAAGGGAAAGTGATGCTACTGCCCAGAGCTGCGAGTATTCCATATGAGGCTCGAATAATGTCTTGCCTTTCTGAGCACTTTTTTCTTTTTAGAGACTGTTTAGCCTTAAACATAAACATATTTACATATAAATATTATATAAATCTCGAAAGTGATATATAGGTTTTTATTTTCGACAGATTCCTGTTTTACCCCATTTCCGTCGTGAGAATTTCGTAATTCTTAAAAAAATCACAGTAGACAGTCTCTCGCTGATGACAAACTTTCCGTTTGAGCTACTGGGTATGCTTACACTGTGGTTCACTTTGCATTTCCTTTCCTATCAATTCTGAGGTCTATCGGCCCAGTATGTGACTAGACTGCAAGAGGTCCCCGCCACGATCCTCGGATTGGGTATTTTTGTCACTTTTTTTTACTCGGAGATAGTCTTGCCACCTATTATATTGAGCCATTTAGTATCATTGACTAGTCGTTGATAGTCCTGGTTGTGCATCTGTCTACCTCTTCGGGGATACGGTTGCGAAGATGTTCGCTGACGATAATATTTCCTTTTCAGCTATTGGGAATTTTAACCAAGTGGTGCAATTTTTAAATACTTTCTTACCGATTCTGTTTATATGGTCCCACATCGGTCCTATTTTTGGTAGTTGTATAAAAATAATTAATAAAATTAATATTGTTTATGTTTAATCACGATTACCGTGACGCGGTGACGTTATAATAATTAGCTCTTATGGAAACTTCGAATGGAGTTTCATTAAAAGCACAAAATATAAACCGGGCGTGTGTTTGGTTTAAAACAATGGAGTCAGCGTAGGAGTTAATTACTCGCCCTAAAAATTAATTAATAACGCCAACAAAATGTTCATGTAATTTAAAGAATCATATTATTATGTTAGCATTATAACCAAAATCCGCATATTTCAATCCGTTCACAAGTTATAATATTACAGAGACGTATGCACATATACGTACAAACACCTCAAATTTGTAGGTCCTGCTTTTTCCGTTAGGGACTGCAAGACTAAGGGAGAGTAAACTTCCTGGTCAAAACAATCTCCGTTGCTCATGGATATCTGAAAAACACATTTAATGGCAAAGCGATGATGGTTTCCATAGTATCAGTAGATTGTAGATTTTGATCTCCACATAAAACATTTTTTTTAGTATCTTCACGCCCATATCCCCGA